>VZTZ01013578.1:95255-157189 GCA_013400955.1 Drymodes brunneopygia | reverse complement strand
GGGAAAGGGAAAGGGAAAGGGAAATTGTAGCACATGGGACCAGAGAAGGAATTATGGATAATGAGAAGGTAGATTTAAAGTACAGCTGAAACTTTGTTCTGGTATAAAAGTTATACCTATTGTGACCTCAGGTAGAGTCTATTGAGCATAATGCTTATTTAAGGTAAGCAGCTTTGCCTAAATAATTCTGGTTTTATTAATAGATTTTAAACATCTTTTGAGTCTTAATGGAAGATGAAGTCATTTAAGGTGAAAACATTAAAATCAGGCGCTTTTTTCCAAAATAAGTAGAGGGAAAGTCATCATCTTTGCACATTAGCACTTTTTAAAATGAGTCTGCTGATATGAGAAGATTCAGATGCTGAATATTTTGATTTTATATGTCCAATTGCTGTTCGTACCTACATAACATGAAAGTTTAATTTCGGTACTTTTCAACACATACTTTTTTTTGTCTTTATTTTTGTTTTTAATTTCAGTGTTACATAAATGGAAGCAAATATAATACCAGAAGTCAGTGATTGTCTTTTCAATTGAGAAGGTGTATGTGGGTCCCACAGTTTCACAAGACATAAATGTTAGTCTAGTATCACCTAAAGATATATTCATGGAATGTTGTTTCAAGAATTGTAGCAGTTCTCCCAAACATGCATTGACAACAAGAAAAAGATGTGGTTTTTAGATCATATGTTCCAGTCTGCACTTTGGTAAGGATTAGCTAATGTGTGTTCAGTCTTATTTCATCATAAAGTGGTCTAATTAAGAGTGTTTTAATTATACAATTTCCATTTCAATTTCTGATTATGTTCAGTGGGGATGACTTCAAGAAAAATCCTTTCATAGGTTTGTTTAAGTAAGTGATGTTGAGATTTTTAAATTTAAAGAACAGAAGAGCACTATATAAAAGAATAGTTCCTTGCTATCCCCATCCTGTTCCTGCTTTAGAAAGGTCACTGTCTCTCTCTAACATTATATTTCTCAACTTAAGCTCAAAAATAATACTTTTTTAATAACATAAATCAAGGTGCTCTTGTAGGTAAGAGATAATTGCAAGCTTGCTATACTTTATTAAGCCAGTACTCTCATACTGTCACACAATTTAATAACTTTCTTCTATCCAGTTAGAGTATTTTCATGTTTGCTTTTTTTCCTCACTCCATTTCCAGCTTTTTCATCACCCTAAATATAGACTTATCATTTTACACCAAACAATAATCATATAATTGCAACAATTTTAACTAGCTCTGTTATTACAATTTCATAGTATTTTTTTTGTAGATTAGTATGACTGTTAATATGTGTCATCAAAACACTCAATATAATCTCGTAACCTAGAAATTACTGTGTAAGAATAATTGAAGAATTAGCTATTCTCTGTTCTTCTTCCAGGCCAGAAGTGCAATGATCCTACCTATTTCCTTCTTACATATAAGCATTCCATCCTGGAAACATGCCCTTATTCCATACCAATTATGTGCTTTTTGCAGCATGCCATGCAACTAAGAAAAATATTTTGTTGTAAATGATTCATGTGATATGCAATTAAATATCCACACAATAATTATATAGTGGCACTGAATTAATGTAAGTATTAGGTATCATTGAGCTATTACAGATTTTTAGATATTTGGTACCTAAAAACCCTTCCCTTAAAGATTGACAACATGTAGTGTATTTTCACTGTTCCTTAAACCTGGCAATTTCTTTCATTATGTGATTATTAGCAACTGATGAGAGCAGGCCTGGAAGACAAAAGTAATACAACCAACCAAACACCCAACCAACCGAAAAACCACCCCCAAAAAAAAGAAAAATTAGGAGAAGGGATATTTTGGGGGTAATATTATTTTGAATGTTATTTATTGCAGTGATTTAGTATAGGTGTGATTCCATTTCCAGTTGAAGATACATGAAATCTGGAAAGTTTTCCCAGAGAGGTCTGTGGCCAGACACAGTGCTAATGTAAACCGTAGCATCATTGATTCAGCAATATTCTTAGAGTGAATCTGACAATTGATTTTTAACTATCTGTATGTGACTTACCATAAGCAACTGTCTCATTGTGATGAAGAGAAAAGGTAACATGGCATCTCAACTGTGCCATGAGCAGAGGAGGCAGCTTGTGCAGCACCTGAGCCAGAACTGGGGAATCCATTTGTTTAAATACAGCTCTCAGCTCTCTTCACCTTCCCTTGCCAGGAAAAGCCTGGCAGCAAGACCGCCTCCTTGCTTTGTTCTCCGTGGTGTCAGTGGGGCAGCTGTGCCATGTGGCTCTCGAGATGGTGATTGCAGCCTCCATGTGGGCTCTGACTGCTGCTCTATGAAAGATTAACAGCTCCAAGATCTGTGTCTGATACATAAATTATTCACGGAACAATGTCACATAGAGGCATGAGTAAGCTCATCTCACAGTGTTGACTTCAGTTCCTTCTTCTTTTACAAGGGGGCTGCTGATGGTTACACAGGGAGAAAGGGGGAAGGATTAGCACGTGATCATCTTTCCTCTCCATTAAGTTGATGTACTTTGGCTTCACTTTACAATGCACGGCATGGTGGAACAGTCTCCTACAGAAACAGCACAGCCTATGGTTCTGCTATGGTTAGACACACACACATAAATTTTTGGAATTTGCTTACTGCTTTGGAGTTTGCTAAAAAAGTGTTTCAGATATAGCAGTGGTAATTAAACAAAAAATCCTGTTGAACTCATGAAAAGACCCCAATAAAACCTTTTAAATGGGTAAATTCAAAATTAAGCTAATATTTTGTCGAGGGTGTATCATGAAACAAGAAGAAAAACTGGAATGCATTGAAGACAGAAAGTCAGTATCGATTTCTTTGTTTCTAATTTATTTAATTTTATCATGAGGTAATGATTTTTACATTTCTATATTTAATTCTTCCATTTCCATTTTAAAGAAATGAACCATAGTCTATGAAAGATTATAAACTTCAGCCTACATATGTCAGGACTGTAATGACTCCTCAAAGCAATTTCTGGTGTTTCTTGTTTGTTTGTTTTATGTCGTTCTTATTTTGCCCATTTGTAACGATACTTTAAAAATCTTATTCTTCCAAAAATTTCCTGCTTTTAAGCATGGTTTATTCATAATCAGTATGTGAGGTTTTTTCAGAATAGAAACAAAATTTATGCATGTAGTGCAAATTCATGTCTCAAAGCGAGTTTTGAAAGACAGCTCTTCATTTGTCATGTCCCTTGAATCTTTACATACCTGCTAATAGCACTTCACAGTAGTTTTCTGCTCCTTTCTTCCCTCTTTCCCTGTTAAAAATCAATTGTAGGGATTTCCATAATGAGCAGAGCTCTTTCTAAGTGCTAAAGAATATACTGATAATTTCCCTTACACCTGTAATAAAAGGAAAAAAAATGGAAAAATTTAATCTTCAGTTATATAAGGGTTACAACTAAAGCATCCTTCCTCAATTCAGGTCCAATAGATGAAAAACTATTAAGATTATATTACTCTTAGGATAGGTCACCTGAGAAAACCTAAGTCTTGGGGATTTAATTAAGAAACCCAAGCTAACAACTTTTGCATCATTCAATCACTTATAATCTCTATTTAACTGAAATTTAAGTATCATTACTTCAAAGCTATTTTTTTTTGTGATCACAAACAGCTAACCAAAACACTCACCAAAGTGGGGCTTGAATGGGACTTATGAAGGTAGGATTTTTTTGTTTTTACCTCTGCCTTCTGGAAAAGCAATGGAAGATTTGTTTTCCTCAGCTGGGGATACTTAGGATGGGCTTGTCTGTTTCAAAGGGCAGGCTGAGCATGTGAGCAGATTGTATTTTATGCCAGTTTCTGTGCAAAACCCCTCAATATTGAAGATTGCACAAGTGTTTTCTAAAATGCTGTTCCTTGACTCAAAGCCCAGCAGCTTTGTATCCATAGCTGATGCTTATAAAAAGAAACAAAACCAAAAGAACCAAAATGCCAAACCATATGATCTTTGTGTATGTTTCCTTGTCAGGAAGCTGTTTCTGCTCTTTCATCTCCAGCACTAAAAGTAATTTTGACATGGAAAAGTTAGTGCCAAATTCAGCAAGGAACTTCCAAACTACAAAATGATTTCCTGTTAAACATAAACTGGGTGAAATTCCCTGCTGTTCTGTGAAACTCAATGTGTAATCCCTCAGGCTCCCTCTGCTCTTCTGGTGATAAAAACCAGGAATGATTTGGCTGCCTGCTGACTATTTTGCTGGTTTATTTGCTGATTCAAGGGGTTGTATGCTCCCTGTTTTCAAAATTATTTATTGCTTCCATTGTTCTTGATGGGGAAAAGCCATCTATGAATAGTCTCTGCAGTCCTGAAAGTTTTCAATATTGTCAAACATTGCAGGACCTTTGTTTAATACAGGAATATTTCAAATCTTGCACACAGGTCTCATATTCAGGAAATACATCAATACTGCTGAAAATGCATCTGCAAATGATGCTGTATAAGTGATGATTGGTTTTGTCTTTATTTTTTTATTTAGTATTAACAACTTGCTAAAAAGAACAAGCAGCACATTTGTGTGAATTATGTTCTTTATGTGACAAAAAGGGAGAGATTTTTTCCCAGTCATCACAAGGTTATATTTCTGCAAAGCAACAATGGTATGGTGGTCTTCGTGAAGGTTGGCAATTTAATAATTGTTTCTAACTGAAATTCAGGTTTTACTTAGAGTTGTCATGATCACTGGTCATGATCATTTTGGACTAAAAACTGATTATCAGCATTTCTCCTCAATACAAGATATATTGTATGGTACATTTCCATGTCTTATCAAGGTCTTTTAATTAGGTAGAAGAGCTGCTCACACAAGAGGCTGCAGGCAACTATTTTCTGCTAGTTTCAGCAGAAGAATTTCCATCAAGTGAGAGATCACTGAAGTGTGGCAAGAAAATATTTAGTGAATCACTTTTTACGGAAAGGTACACATAAGTGGTCTTAAATTGTCAGGCTCATATACAAAGGTACCTGCTGTATTTCCAACCCAGAGCAAATTTCATTTTCACAGGAGAGTAAATTATATTATTAATAATCTTCTTTAGGCAAATAATGTTCATGATGAATAAATGTGTTCAGAGGAAGCATGTGGTAACTAGTTTTTAAATTATTAGTCTGCTTTATTAACTGGCAAAAAAATGAGAAAGGAAGTGTGAATGATTTTATAATTTCTAAGTTGCAAGCTGTGTTCCAATTGTTTTCTCGAGCATTTTAATTCTTTTTGGAACCTTGATCCTCATTCAGGCAATTGGAATACTTCCAGACATTGGTTGCAGAAACATAGGTAACTAAAAAGATAAAATAATCTACAGGACAGACAATAAAATTAAATTTTATCATGTTTCTTCCTCACATTCCACTTCTGTACTGTTTTAATCACTGGTTAGCTTTCTTACCATCAGCATCAGTCCTTGTTTTGGCTAAAGAAGTGATTAAGTATTCTATCAATTTCTATTTATTTTAAACTTTGGTATTTACCCAAAAGCTAATTTTTTTAAACCACCTTAAGGAAATCAAATATTAAGCATAATTTATGAATATAACCTCATGCAAAGACAATAGTAAAATTAGAATTTTATTTATCAATTTATCCTATGTCATGAAAAAACCCAAACCAAACCATACAGCAGAACATTCAAAGCAAATATTTTCTTTTAATTGTTGTTTGTCTTTCATATTTTATTGCTTTGTTATTGCTGTGATCCTTATTCACAGATATGCTGTAAGTTGTTTAGGATCAGTGGTCTGCATTCTCTGATGAGCACCTTGCTGTTGGTCTTGGCAGCACTATTCTTGCATGAGCAGACATTTAATGGAACATGGAACAGTTTCAGGAGGATGAGCCAGGTCATCTCCACTCCAGTACCCAGCCTGTTTGTAGAAGGCAAAAGGTTTTAAATCCTCTTAGTGAAAAGAACTGAACTGTGATTTCCAAATAACTTCTAAATGCTTTGGCTGTAAGAATATTTGATTAAAAAGGAAATGTTTATATGTGTAACTGACAATCTTTGGAATAAAAATCACTTGTGCCTCTGCCAGGTGCAGCAAATTCCAGCTCTGAACCATAAGTTTAAGAAGGTTTCTCTGTATAACCATGCTAAAGAGGTATTCACTTCACAACCACCTATCCTGGGGTATTGGGTTCAGCAACTCTGTTCATTCTTCTTAATACTCTTTTGGGGTGACCAACCCTCCTAATAAGTAAGAAACCTCAGGCTAATTTAAAGATGTGAATATTTTACCGGGGTCAGGCTCATATGAGGGACATGGTTTTGGTGGTTCTACCTCTCCTCTCTCTTTGATTAACACTACCCTAATTTTAAGAAAATCTTCCTCCAGACTCCAGTCATCTTATGTTTTCCTCTCGTTTGAGGGCATAAAACTGGCATACTAGACTATTATATGCTTAATATTTTTGTTTTCTTTCAATGATTTAATGTGACAAGAAATACAATAATTTATCCCTGGCTATCAAAAATGTTCTTTTCATGAGAAAAATATAATTTGCAGTCTGGCATTTATACTGTGTTCAGATCAATAATGAGCACAAGGAGTAGAAGAGGATTAACACATTGGGTTAAAAAGCCCTCTGGGGAAAAATCTAAACACTCTTTATATGAGCTCTAATTTTATATATTTATTGACTTCAAAAATACTGTGTTTACATAGTCCTAACAACAAGTAAATCCTGTCAACACACCTGCAACACTGCTACAGAATAGTCTTATGTTCTTTCTACTAGATGGTCCTTTTTTTTTGAGACAGACACCAGGTTCCATTTTTACATTATGGTTATAATGGTGGTTAATAAAAGGGGAAAGGAAAATAGGGGTGTCGCAGTCCATGACTGTATAATAACAATGCCATGACTGAATTAGTCTTGCTTCAACATTTAAAAAACTCAAAAAAAGATTTTATCAGAAAAAACCCCAAACAAAAATATATCTGATCATTTTACCATTGGCTTGACTAAGCAATGTAGTTCTAGATACTTAATACTTCCACTTTTTAATTTGGTAATGGAAAAATTCAGCAGCCTGTGGCATACATGAGACCGAACTACATGGTCTCAATGATCATCTCTGAACAGCCTGGGAACCTATATGGATGAATAATTTTCTTGGGGTCTGATTTACTCTACCATTTTTTTCTGAAAAATATTTCTTAAAACATTGAATAAAATATGAACTTGTCTGATGCCAAATTTCTTGAAACCAGTCATTAAGATTTATTATTTCCATTATGAATAATGTCCATTATAAAAGAAGAAAAACATGACTGTAAGGCAAGCATATATTTTCTGTCATAGTACAGCAGTTTGTCTTGAATGACTGATGTTGTTTGCAGTTTGGGAAAGTAATAACAGAGAAACAGCAAGTAAGAATTGTATTTTTAGCAGAAACTCATTGTTTACATTATTTTCATTCTTCAATAAAGTGAATGCTTATTATTGTCAATAGTGTCAACCAAAAGCCACCTGACCTCTTCTTGCAGCTTAATAAAGCTACAAACATTGGTGAAATTGTCACAATGTAGAAAGCATTTACAACAGGCCTCACCAAAATATACACATCATGGCATATCTTATGAAAAGAAACTTCCTTAATAAGACATACTTGTCTCCTTGTGTCCTGTGTGCGGTTTGGGCACCACAATACACGAAGACATTAAACTGTCTAATGACAGTGTCAAAAGGAGGGCCATGATGATGGTGAAGTGAGGAAGCCTTATGAGGAGGCCGCATGGTTCAGCCTGAAGCAGCCTCATGGGAGACCTCAGTGAAGCTTCAGCATCCTCATGAGGGGAAGGAGAGAGGCAAGTACAGACCTCTTCACTCTCCTGACCACATTCACAGGAAAGGTATAAAGCTGAGACAGGAGAGGTTTAGGTTGGGTATCAGAAAAGGGTTCACCCAGAGCATCGTTTGGCATGGAACAGGCTCACCAGGAAAGCTGTCAGAGCACCAAGCCTGACAGAGTTCAAGGACGTGTTTGGAGAGTGCTCTCCGGTACAGGGTGTAAGTCTTGGGGATGGTCCTGTGCAGGGTCATGATACGGAATCAATGATCCTGATGGATCCCTTCCAACTCAGCATATGCTGTGATTCTGTGGTTCCTTTCTTAATGAGTGTCTTGGGAATGGTTTGTATCCCATAACCATTTTGTTTTTGCTTTGTGTCCAGAAATGCCACTGCACCCCCTTCCAGCTCGGGACTATTGTGAAGGGTGAAGGGTGGCCCAGGATCGTGTGGGGGTCGGTGGCCAGGGGCTGCTCTTCTTTATGGTGGGGTGACCAACACAGCTGCCATGTGGCATGGAGCGTCTGATGTGGGGTCCTGTTGCCCTGTCCCTCTTGGTTTTTCTTTTTGTTTCTTTAGGCACTGTGATCTGGGTCTGTGTGCTTGCTTCTCTGCTCCTCTGCCGCTTGGGAGCCCAGAGCCGGTGCGTGCTGTGCCGAGAGCCCGGAGATGGAGCGCTCCTCGCCAGGCCACTCCCTCTGCCTGGGGACCAGCTGTCACTGGAGAGCTGTGCAAAGGAGCAATCCCTGCCCAGCCCCGCTCTGTTGGCTGCTGCTGCTTCAGGGTATTTGCTACACTTTAACCCAACACCCTGCGTCCACCCACCTACCAAGGGAGCTGTGAACTTGCGCTGCAGGTGATGCAGAAAAGTACAACACTACAGGAAGCTCTCTGAACAAGTCCCATATGAGGTTCCAGAATTCATAGCTATTTATTTCTAGTGGTCCTCTTCTCTTTGGTCTTGCTTTATACATCATTGCAAGGCCAGAGATTGTTGCCATTTCATCCTTTCAATTTCTTGGCAATCAACAGCATTTGTCAATGACCCGTACTGGTGCTATCTGTGAGTAGTGGAAGATAAGGAAAAAGCTGAATGAGAGGACAGACAAGTACAATTCTTTGTGCTATCTCAGCTTTCCTATTCAGCCCAAGTGCACAGCTGCAGACTATGGTCTGCGCTCCCACATGGTGCCTGTGGTGGCCATCAGGAAGGACGTAGGCAAAGGTCTTCAAAATTAACACAAGTATTTCCTTCACAAATACAGCTTAGAAACCAAAATAACCAAATACAATTTGTTCTATGCAAAACATTCTGCTGCTGAAAATAGCAGTATAATAAAAAACCCCAACACTAGAACTCTAGGGCTGAAAACATGATGTCTTGTTTCTACTCTTTCAAAATAATGCTATGTGCTATTGCAATATCTATGTTTAAGCTGATGAAACTTCTGTAAACCCTACTATGTTTCTGTGCAGTGGTGGGGTTTTTTCCCATGGATTCCAATTATTTACCAGTGAAAATCTCTGTGAATATCTCTTAAGTAAGTGTCGAAAATAATTTCTTCTACTAGGATCAGAGAAAATCACTTTCCACAGTATACAATAGTGTATTGTTACAAGAGATTTCAAAACGTAACTTGTATAATCTGTATATCTATAAAAAGATTTGAGATTTGTTTCTTCACTGTAACACAGCTCTAGAAAAACTATCCAAAGTTTTGGACAAAGGGAATGAAATCTTGTGATTTCCATGAGGATCAAATGGGCAATCTTTGGTCCATTTCCTTGCACTTCATGTCATCCCATCTGCCTTTCTTGCTTTCACCTGCTTACATAATTTTTTTTTTTTTTTGAATTTGCATTTCTCCTGTTTCTTCTCTGTCTCTTTGTGTACCTTTCTTCCCTTGGTTAGAGATTTCAAGGGGAATAATTTTGGCATGTTTTGGTGCTTTAAATTGCACCTCATTTCATCTGAGTGCATCTGAGTGCAAAAATCAAAGAGCCCTTGAGAAGCAGAAGAAATAAATTTGTAATAAAAGCCTAGTGTTCTGTACAGATTGTGAATGAAACTCTAGGAACATGAGTATTTTTCATCATAATTTTTCATAGTAAAGATGTCATTGTAATAAAAGTATGTTTTAAAATTAGTGACATTTGCAAATTGGTGTCAGATTTATGAGAAAGCTTTGCTGGTGGGAAATAATCCAAGAAAAAAAGCTCAAAATGTTAATTAAAAAGTACAATTCTAGTTGTGTCTTGAGCTACCAGAAATATCTGCTAATTGTTACCAGTCATCTCCTTTCACTTCCAGCTAATCTAATAAATTTCAAAACAACCTTGACTTTCAGGGCCTGGATTTCTAGGTTTCAGAAAATTATTTTGCTCTTGAAGGCTTTAATAAAAACTCACATATCATCTGAATCAGGTAGATGTTTAAAAGTAGATCCCATTTTAGGTAGATCCGTGGCAAATTTTCCTTCCCATATCATTCTTTCTTAATATAAAATACTTTTGATACACAACATACCTGATGTAAACATTTGAGACAACTGTATTTGTATTTAGGAAGTTTTAACTCACGTATAACATACACAGATATAATTTTAAAAGATTCCACCTTTTTGTGTACATTTTTTGTTAATCACTCACCTCCCATGAAGGTGAATTATTACAGAAATTAACTGTATCCATGATATATTTTTCATTCTGTGCATTCTGTGGCCCTTCAGAATGAAGGATTTCTAAATGAAGTATTTCAGCTTCATTCATATTTTGTGTTTAAGAATTGCCCTAGAACAGGATGCAGAACAGTTCCCTGTGCACATTTAACAAATTTGGAACAAGCATTTGGACACAAGGTTTTGTTTAGAATTATGTCTAGCAGTAGGAAGTACTATCTGTCAGTTGTTTGGGAAGCATATTTGGGTGGGGACAAGAATTCTTAAACACAACTGTACATTAAACTCAGATGAAAGTGATATTAGGTGAAAGTGTGAAATCAGGTGTTTGCTGGTTGATTGGTTGGTTTGCTGGTTTATTAGCTGCAGAAATTACAAGTGTGATGACAGTGTTCAGCTTTTTCCCAGCTTCCTTTCCTGTGCAAAAGCAGACTTTGGATCCCCATTTAAATATGGCTGAGAGACTGTTAGCTTTAGACATCTGAATAGTCAAAGTGTGCAGTGGGTAATCACAAAGTGTGCTTCCCTTCAAGTATCTGGCCAATGATCTCCCTTTTAGCCTGCAGCAATAATTGCCTGTGCATTTTAACAGTTCATTTGCTTTCACTACACTACTTGTCTCTTAGCACATTGGATTTTATGCTGTTTTGAAGAAAAACCCATGTGATGGTTGAAATGAGCATTTGTATTAGATGTGGTGCAGTGGAAGAAATTCTGGAACTGACTGTGCACATTTTTACACGGATAAGCAGTATCTATGGATATCATCTCTAAAAGGATTTATTTATATCTCTTCTCTTGTAGAAATGATGGATGAAGGTGCCATATTTACCATAAAATAGTATTTTCCCAGGTATCGTTCTCTTACAAATACAAATACAGCCATAAAACAAATACTCTCTGTGGGCTTTCAGCACCAAAATAGAGAAAGAATACAGTTTACATAGCACTCTAAATGGTGAGCAACTACAAGAATCATTTCCCAAATGGATAAAGAAAGGAAAAATAATTGAGCATGCTAACTTCTAAGCAGCTCTTCGGCCCAAGGAATTACATGAGGATAGTATAGCATTCATAAGAGTCCTACAAAGTTATACAATCAGCTTCTGCTGCAAAATGTCAGTCTGTGCAAGATTAGTATAAGGGATGAACCGAAATGTGTGCTGCAGCCTCAAGAGGCAGCATAGCTGGGGATTATAAACACACTTCTATTCTGTTTAAATACAGTACAGTGAAATTACCTTATTTTAAATGCTTTTTGCTACTGAAGTTTTTTGGAATATATTACTTTACTTGTCTCAGTGCAGCGGAGAACTTGTTTTTTACAGAACAAATCTGGTCCAAAGGAAGTTGAACTGCTTTTCTTTGTTGAAACAGGGGAAAATAGACAAGACAGAATAAAGACTGAAGTGTATTTCATTCCCGTACTTTAACATGGCATTAGTTTCTCTTCAGGTTAGGTCTTTAAAAAAAAAAAGTTGGGTGATTTTTTTTTTAGCCTGTGTCATTACAATATTACCAACAAATATATCTTTGCAAACTGTAGTATATCTTCTTTAATTGAGTAAAATTGCCTAGCATAATATTTGATTTCTAAGAAGGAAAAAGAGATGGGGAAAAAGGATGAGGGAAAATAATTGTCCCCTGGAAAATCTGTCTGAATATGCTATTTTCTTATTTGCTCTCTGAGATATTTTCAAGGGTTGTAGTAGTCTTTACTAAAGAAGGACTTGACATACAAGGTTTTGCTCTGCCTTTTTCAAAGGTGTTAAATTTAGCAATATCTTTTACTGATGGCAAACACAAGTGCCTCACTACACCAAACATATTTTTCTTCCTCTTTTAATTGAAAATATCTTATACTCTGTTCTCAGGTATCTTACATGTGCAATACATCCCATGCTGTTATATAATATTGTTCAAGTTGACAGCAATCTAAAAATGCACCAAAACCATCAAGAAGTTATTTTTGTGTAAACGATAACAGGTTGAAATGCTTATAGGATATGCTTATTGTCTTAATTGTGTGTTTAATGGTGTGAGAAGCAAATGTGATGGGTATCAACACAAAGCAAGACACAATTTTGAAAACTGGAGTTTTTCTGAAGGATGCAGAGACTGGCTGGAGCTGAAGAGTGCTGTACCAGATGCCTATCTGTTAAAACTCTAATTTACTGTTCTATCCCAGAAATTCATTAACTTATGCTGTGTAAGTTCAAAGTAATTCTTAAAGTAAACAGGAGTATTGCTGATCACTAATTTTTCATTTTATTATTTTGGTAATTTATCAGCTTCTAGGAAGGTATTACCATGTTTTTTTTCAAAAAACCCTACATCACCTTTTTCTTGTTTCCAAGGCATTTTCTAGATGACTGCTGGATGATAGACAGTCACCATATGTCTCTTCATATCTACAACATGTGTCTAAATGTTACCAGTGCCACCTTTGCCTTTCATGACAATTTGGAAATAAGAGTTTAAAAATGGTAAGGCTTATATGTAGAAAATTTAAAGTCCCTTTGGAAGTGGAACCTGACCTTCTGGACTGTAGGGATATTAGCCATTCCAGATCTTTAAGGAATATTTAGGTCTTAAACTTTTAAAAAAATTATTTAAGTCACTGTGAGTGTAATAAAGTATGTTTGGTTTTCTTCAGCTGATAGCAAAACCCCATCTATATTATTTTCTTCATACATAGTTGAGCCATGTCTCTGTTGTGTCCCATAGTGTTGTTCTGTTCCAGTTTTGCATTAATTTTTCATGTCCTTCATTTACATTTCTGGCTGAACTATTAATGTGGACTTGAAACACAGGGTAAGTCTTTAGCTCTCTAACTCCCCTAAGTGGTCTTTTCTTATTTCCTCTTTTATTCCCTGATTGTGTCACCAAAACCCTGAGTTGATTTTAGACTGAACTGTATGCTCAGTCATTGAACACTCAGGGTTTAAAGAATTAATAAAGAGTAATGAAGATCACAAAGGTAACTGGGATCACAAATCAAGAGAGAGATAAAAAGTTGGTCTAATCTCAAGTAAGGCAAGCACTTAGCATGTGCTTATCATGACTATCTACATTTTAAACATGATAATTAAACAAAATCTTTGTGCTCGTGGTAAGAATGATGGCCAAGGGGAAGGGAATTTTAACTGCTGATAATTTAGATCTGAACTGTTAAGGAAAATTTTTTAAAAATCTCAATTCTTGGCTTTATACAAACTAAATCATATGCTACCTGTTTATTGAAATCTGTATGGAAAAGAATTAGGCTCTTTTAATCAATGCTAGAAGACTAAAGACATTTGTTCCCACTCTCTAGTCTTCTGTCATCTGTGCTTTCTGACATGGCAAGAGTTCTTGCCAAAACAACAAATTTAATATTATCAATTAAGCTCCAATAACAGTGCAATAAATGCCAAATGTCATGAACAGATAGCCTACATCCAAACAGAATGAAATTAATTTTACTCAAGGAATCAGATGTTGTACCACAAATTCTGTGAGCAAATGCATTCAACCAAGAAGTAGCAGAAAACACTCAAGATAAGTAAAGGAAAAAAAAAAGCATTTTGTAATCAGTAACATTCCTTACCAAACCACTCCTCCTCCATTCCCTTAGTCCTGACTCCTAAGGGGAACCAACAAATTACCTTCAGGAGTTGACTCTGGAGTCATAAATCTAAAAAAGATTAACGAATTACAAATCACAGACTCAGGAGAAGAATTAGCTTTCTGACATACAACAAATTTCCTCACACCAAACACCTAACTAAGCCGTCAATGTTCTAAAATCAATATTTAGCTTTTTCCTTCTATCCAAGAGGTTTAATGACTTAATCATCTCCCAGTCTCCTAGCAGTCTTTTTTATTTTTTCAGTTTAGATTGTTATTTTTGCTCCAATTGGTTAATTGACTTACATAGTAGATTAATGCCAATGGAAAGTTCTGATGTCTCCTGCTTCTGTTCTACATTTGTGTCAGCCTTTTTGGAAGAAAAGTAAGAAGCAGTAGAAAAGCTACAGTCAAGAATATAGATGCTTCATTGGATTCAAATGACAGTTGTATGTAATTTACATTTTAATTCCAATACAAAAGTGATATTTATTTTCTAGAAACTCTGATAATTTAAATTTCATGAATTTCCTATATCAGAAGTTGCTCTGTTTAGTGCAAAAGATTTGGAACTAGATGACTACAATGAAGATGATGTAAAAGATACAATTTTGTGCAGGACGTCTATACTGTCTTCACATTCCTGTGTGAACATGGACTATGAAGTTGCTCCTTATAAACACATTTGAAATTATATTCAGGGTATTCCAGTCAAATTAAATTTTGATTGGTAAAATATTCTAATTCATCATAATTTCTTTAGTGACTGTTTTTATTCTTGGTTAAAATGCTTGTCATAAATTTCTGTAGGCGAAATTGCCATATTAGCACCTTATACTGTAAAATCCAGTATAATTACTTTGGAAATGCTTTTACTAGTTTTGTACATGGTCTGAAGCTGGAAAAGCTTAATAAGACATTCTAGTGTGAAAGATAGATTAGTGTGAAAATTAATTCGTATTAATCCACCTTACATGGGGGAAGTAAGAGTGTAAAAAAAATGTAAGTAGGAATTACCTATTTCAAAGTATAACATCATTGTTAAACACTCATCCTTAGGGACCTATTTTATGAATTGTAAGGGTATCTAACCATGTGACTGCTTTATCTGTAGTGGATTATACAGATCAACTATTCCTTTAAATAACTTTTTTTTTAAATTTAATTTCATATTTTTTCAGAAAAAATACTTTTAGCTTTTCAACAGTGCAATCTGTCTCGTAGCATTTTATAACACTCTGCTTTCAAGAATAGATGAGGATTAGCAGATTTTGTTGTCTGAAAATCTATATTCTAAGGTTTTTCAAATATGGAATCATCATTTTCACTAGAATATATGGAAACAGCTAAAAGCTCCAAAGCTGCAAAGTAAAGGCTTTACTTTAACTAGGATTAAGATAAATTTTTAATATGGCCATCTCAAGGAAATAAATACACTTAGAAGCACCTGAACAGGTCTGGAGCTTATGTTCTCTTTTCTGAATGAAATATATTTGCAATTAATAAAAGGAGGAGAAACTTCTGAAAATTTCATCAGATTAATGTAGAATTTGCCCACTGATGTTAGATTTAGATTTAGATCTATTTCAATTGATTAACTAATACAGACATCAAAAATGTTGTATTGGAAAGGTTGCTATATACCTTTTTTAATTCTTAAAAGAACAAACCAAAAAAGTTGTCCCACACAAATTCATTTCAATGACACTTGCAGACTTGTATTTTTGAAAGGGATACAAGGTTGCCCAGAAAGTATGTGGAGACTTCAAAAATTTTTTCACCCACAGTAGCAATTCATAGGTTGAAGTGGGATTTTAGAGATACAGATTTTTTGAGACTGATGCCATCACTGTATCATTGACTCTCAAAATCTGAAGAATGGGAAGCAAAAACTAGCAAATATAAAAGTTTAGCAGACGAAAACTAACAAAGGAAAGCACTAAACTAAATCTGCAAGGATGGTAAGATTTCCCTAATCACCACATGGAGAAAAATGAAACATTTTACAAAGTGTTTGAGAAGAAATCATTCTCCTAAGGAAATATGTGCTACTATGTTGATGAATTATCAATTTACAGGACTCAAGGAAAGCTAAAATTTATTTTCTGTTGTTAATTTGACAAAAACATAAAGCTTTTAATTACTATGGTAGAGAAGTAAACAAGCTTTTTGCCTTAAAGAACTAAGAGTTCAAAGAATGTCAGCTTTTGGAAAAAAAGCCCCTGTTATGAAAGGTCTATACAGCTGTTGTGAAAGCCAAATGCCCATGAAATGGTGAGGTACTGTTGTAAGGGCTGGAAAATTTAAGGCAGATGATACTAATTTTGTAAATGGAGGCCCTTTTAAAATTTTGTTTGTGCATGATTGCCTTTGGAAGGAAAGCCTCCAGGTTCACTTAGGAATGTAAAGAGAATCTGATAGAAATGTGATAGGAAAATCTTTCATTACCATTTCATCTGCTGTTTTGAAGTCTACCCATAGATAAATTTTTGGAGGTATATCCCTGCTTTTCTACATAATCTAACATGCTGGTTGTAGACTTAAGGTGGTAGCATGGAGTAAGTGACCACATGGAGAGGATGACAAAATTTAGGTACAGAAGCAACCAATTACGTGTCTAAAAACCATCATTTAGTAGCATTTTTCTTCCTAGGTGTTATAATATATAGCATTCTTCTAAGGGATATGGATAAACAGAAATTTTTCAGCTTAGCTTAGCTAGCAAAGTTGATATGTGTGTGAAAGAGTAGTAACTATAACATAAATAATGCACTTTATCCTTAACAACATAATTCTATCTTCAGCAATGAATAAAAAGCCTGTTATAGAAAAGAATGACAACTCTCTCTGTGAATGTGGTATCCAGCATCATTTTCTTGCTATGGTAACACAAGACAAATGCTTACACAGATGATTTGTTAAATTGACCAAGACAGAGAGCAGTAAGCTTTGAAGAAAAATCATCTTGGAAAGTTTATTATGGTTGGTTTGAAATAATAAGCCAAATGAACCTTTGGGCAGAGAAAGAGGGAGCACCATTGCTGACTGCTACTCTGAAGGGATATGGACATATTTTTCCAGCAATTTGTCAGAAAAAGACAGGAAAGTGTTTGCAGGCATTAGCAACAGCTCTATTATCTTGGCATTCTGGAGCTGGACATCAAATAAAACTGGCAGAGCTATAGAATGACATTGGATATTGGTACAGTCTGTACCAGAACTGTCTGAAGATGTGACCATTGAAGATTTCTATGTCAAGCACATCTAGATATTTCTAAATACCTCTAAACTAGCTTATTCTAAAATGCATTAATAGGAAAGATAATAATCTCTTTGTTAAACACTGTTAAAATCTATGGACTATACCTTGACCAGCATTAGTAAATCCTAAAGTTGAAAGTAAATCAAAGTAGGTGAACTGAAGAAAAAAAATTGAATCTGATGCATGAAAAGGTAAAGATTAAGGCATGTGCTAGCAGGAGATAAACAAAAACCAGGAAAAGTACTAACTGGTAGGCTTTTTATCACTGTGAGAAGAGTCCAAACCTCCTCTACAGTATGAGGGATTTTCCTTAAAATCAATCAATCAATCAATCAATCAATCAGTCAATCAATCAATTAATCAAACAACAACACAACAAAAGAACTGCTAGAAAGAACACAGATCCCCCTCTTTGTTTTTTCAGGAAAAGTGACTACAAGAATTCTGTTTGCCACAAGAA
The DNA here is from genome assembly GCA_013400955.1 of Drymodes brunneopygia. Classification (NCBI taxonomy): domain Eukaryota; kingdom Metazoa; phylum Chordata; class Aves; order Passeriformes; family Petroicidae; genus Drymodes; species Drymodes brunneopygia. The sequence continues at coordinate 139,362 of VZTZ01013578.1, read as the reverse complement.
ACTTGTTTTTTCCTGAAGACAAAATAAATACCTAGCTTTCCATTCCTTTAAATGAACATTAGTATAACTGAGATGCCATGGAATGGGGTAGTGGTTCTGTACTACTCTCTTTAATTTTGATAGCAAAACTTCGCCAACCTGTACATTGTGGTGTTTCTATTGTAACAATGTATGTTTTCCTTGTCCTGTTTTGTACATTTTGACTGATTATAAACTGGCAGAGGTGTGGTTCTCATGTTACAGAATATATAGGTGTTCTATGTGTGATTTACAGTATTTCCTGGTCTTCATGTAAAGCAACTGTTTTCTGTTTGTCTCCCATGAGTTGCAACAAAATTTTTGGCTGTGCAAGAATATCACCCTTTTATACTGCAGTCACATTTAAGATTCTAACACATCACACCTAGGTAAATGGGTAAAAGCTACAATGATCAGGAGACTAACTGGTAGTCCCAATACTAAGGTGCCAGCCTGGAACTTATTGTAACTAGCAGCAAAAATATATGAATGATGTTAATTTAAAATAGAAATTATTTCTCAAATTACTTTAAGGGGATCTGATATCTTATTTATAAAATGAAGAAAAATCTCTTCCTCTTTCAATCTACATCTAGGTATTCATAAAAGGGAGAAAAAAAGAAAGAAACCAAAACCAAACATTACAAAGAATTTTGCACGATATTTAGAAAACTAGCTTGTATATTGTTCAGTATGACATGAACCTAGCCTGGTGAGGCAATATAATGGAGATACATCTGTAATAATTGTACTGTAACTTACTGCAAACAAGAGGTAGGAGGATACTTTCTGCCATATTCCTAGTTCATAGGATTAAACCTAGTATGTAGATTTATATCAATTTACACTGTTATATGTTCCTGAAAAAGTAATTAATAGAAACTTTTTTGATTATTTGCAATTTGAAGGAAGATAACTGAAAATAAGCTATGCAATTTTCATCAGCTATGCAAATCAGAGAAGTGTGTTTTTTGTTTAACTTTCATTTATCCGGATGCAAACATTTGACAGGGAAATTTGAAAAGTTAAAAAATTTTGATTAAAATTAAAATTCAAATTAGACTTTTTAATCAGCACTTAAAAATCTTCCAAATACTTGACTAATAATAAATGCAGTTTTATTCATTACTGTGGCAATTAAATGGTAATTTTTTATTATGATCTTGGAAGTTTTAAAAAAATCCAAATTGTTTCCAGTTGTCGGAAAAACTGTAAAAGTATTTGTACTTCCATACTTTTCTATTGTGATCTTATGTTTGTTTATACTTTTATCTTGTCTTAATAAACAAAACTTTCTGTTTTCTTCCCGGCTGGGAAAAAACACTGTCCATTCCAAATGCTTGAACCAGGGGGAAGCTGAATTGCTAGTGAGTTTATTTGAACAAATCATAAGCATTCAGACCAGCTACCCTGAGTTTCAGAAGTGCCTGTGGTCCCTCTTCTGATTTATGCAGAAAGTGCACGTACTGAACAGCTTTGAGGCTTAGGCTGCATTCCTGAATGCTCCCATTTAGATTGCAGTGTGAATTTAGATGCTTGCATTGTGGCACTTGACTTTTCTGTAGTTTTAATTCTTATTCATCCCACCAAAATATGAAGGATGAGGTGGGGACCTGTACTTTTGCTTTCTAAAATGTGCAAGCTCAAGGCAAGATTCAGGTGAGCTCCTGCTTTCCTTTATCGATGTTCATGTCCCTGTTAGCTATACACATATCTGTGTCAGTAGGGTTATCAAAACAGCAATGAAAAATCTGAGTTTGTCACTGATGAAACAGACTTTTTCAAGTGGCAAGTATTTTCTGAATAATAATCATTTTGGAGTATTTTCTAAATGAATAAACTCAATTCAGTATTGCTGTTACAGTCTGTTTATTATATTTTTACAGGCGTACAAGTTAAGAAAAGCTCAAAAAGTCCCAAATTTTGAATGCACATAACACATGCTATTTATTCTTTTAAAGCTGTTTTTCTTTAAGGTTAAAACTAGAGAGGAAGAATCAACTTTTTAGTCTCTCATCTTATATCTGTGAAAGCACAGACACCTTCCATCAATCCCCTCAGAACTTAGAGGGAAGTGCAGAGGTGCTGGGGATATGGAAACCCTGCCTGAAAAGCACACGATGCTGGCTGAATGAAGCATCTCAGGAAATAATTTCCTTTACAAAGAGGTACTTTAGGTTTACAAGTCTGAGAGTGTCTGGGGGTTTGTTTTTGTTAGTTTTACAAGACTACCTTTGCAAGCATGTTTTGTTATCCAGAGTGCAGTACATGAAGAGATGACTGCTGGTGTAGGAGATCCTTACTAAGCAAAAGCAGACTGAAGCAATAGAAGTTTAGGATGGCAATAGAACTCAGACCATTGGGAATAAAAAATTTTCCAGGATGAAAACTAAAACCTTCTGGACTCAGGAACTGTAGATGCAGAACTTACTCTGGTTATTAAAGATAAGAAAAAGAAGGTAACTTTTTTTCTATTTAATGTGTGAGTTATTTTTCTAAGCAGCCTCATGAGGAGGGAGAAAGTAGAGGATGAGGAAAAATGGAGATAGCAGTGCCAGGAATAAAGCCTGACATGTAAAAAGCTGATAATTTTTTTAAATTAGTATTTTTCATTGTAGACAGCATGGTTATAAAAGAACCAGTGTGCCATTTTTTTTCTGGGTTTGTTATTTGTTTGGTTGGGTTTTTAAAAAATTGATCAACTTTTGCAAGTAACTCACAAATATTAAAACTGAAATATTACAAAATTCAAAATTTAAGAAAATCTGGTTTTTACGTTTTAGTTTTAACAAGGCACAGAGTTTAGACTTCTCAAGAATTGTAACTGTTCTATTTTAATTCTCTGTATTTGTATTGCTATTTTGAAAGAACCTCCCCCACACGCAAATGATAGGTGTGGGAAGAAGAGCATAAAGAAGAAAAAATAAACATGAAAAGAAGCAGCCCTACTTCAGTTTTTGTTGAACTGAATTGCAACAGACAATACAATTACTAAACCAAACTTGGTCAGTTGATTAACTACAATTGTAACACTCAGTAACCAGATGTCATAAAATTAATACAGCCAAAAATACAATGACAAAATTAAATCAGCTGATAGTCAATTCATATGAATTCCAGCCTCAAGAATATGTTCATTTTTGAGGCACAGACCGAGTGTAGTGAGTAGGGAAATTTCAGAATAATCTCCAAATAGTTTATCCATGAATTCCTAAAGCAAATGTTAAATGCTGATTTCCTACTACATACTTGACTAGTGTAAAGAAAAAAAAGAATTAATATAGATCTACCTTGCTAATATTTTTCATTCGACTCTGCTAAAATTGTTGTCTTGCCAATTTTTTTTTGCTTAGATTCAGGGATGCTGAAGAACGTATCCAGTCATTCATATCTCTGAAGAAATTCAGCAGAGTGTGATTGGCTTTGTAGTATTTTCAAATTTGTGAAATTTTTATAGTTCACATCTATAGTAGGAACTTTATAGTTCAGAGTATCTTCAGAATTGTGTGCTATGAAATCCAAGGTTTTCTTTTGGAGATACAACTTGAGAGATTTGGTCTTCATGAATCTCAAAGTTAGGCTTTGTATGTCTTGATTTCTGTGTCTCTACAGTGTCATCTTCAGAAAGCAGAATGCATTGGTCTAGATAGAAAAGATAAATAGAATATCTAGCTAGATAGAAAAGCAGAAATGTGATGAAGTAAAAATGCATCCACCCCAAATACTTGCTGAGATACCAGATAAGATGCCTCTGACTGTCGGTGGTGACAACATCTTTATGTGCCAAGAAGAAATCCAGAAATTATGATAACTTCTCCACAAATTATCAGATTTATTGCACCTGTTAAAACCAAACAGGCACCTAGCTTTGATCTCTGATTTGGGTTTGGAGCCTGAGAGCCATCAAGCATATTCCTAGAGCAAGTAATTCAAAAGAAAGTTGGCAATGTAAACAGATGGTCAGCTCTCAGGTCTTTTGAAAAACAGGAGTTTGCAGGATTGGTTTGGCCAGAGCATCTTAAACAAGTAATTAGAAACCATAAATGAGCCTGATTTAAAGAATTTCAGTGCTCCATAAAGCAAAGGCCACAGCATGAGAGCACAGGAGCAAAACCCAGCACCTTGCAGTGCTTTCCAGTGGAGCACCAGCAGAGGCAGGAGTGGAACGTACTCAGAGAGAATGAGCTGCTGGCAGCAGGATTTTGATGATGCCAACATGATTTTTGCTTTTTCTTTTCTATTCTTGTTACACAGTTCTATGTATCCACAAGTGTTAGCATGCATACTTGGAATTCTTTAAGTCTGATAACTCAGCATAGTTCCAGTGTCCTGTAAGGGCCAGGAGACCAAACACCCCATAAACTGCATAGCCAGGAAACCAAACATTCTACTATCTCGAGGATCCAAGGTCCCCTAGCAGGACAGACTCTGTAAAGCAGAGGTTGGCCCACCCCAGCCCTTTATTGTGCCCCTTGTCAGACATGTGAATGTGCAAGGTCTGTAATTGTGTACGCCATTGACTGTGCGGGTGCATTGCGACGCCTTCCACCGGGGCAAAGGGATGCATCCAATGGGATCCTCTTAAAATACCCAGGGAAATGACCCCCAGCCCTCTAACCCTATCTGGCTGTCATTTCCTGAGACCAGGAAAAGGCATCATTGGAAATGAACATTGATTGGCACATCTTTTCATGCAAACTGAATGTTAGAGCCTGGATCCAAGGTATTGATACCATGAAGTAGCCACTGTTGACTGCATCCTCATGATCACAGCATGCTTTATTTAGATTTCAGCCCATGATGTGAAAATCAGTCTCTGCCTAGGAATGCCACTACTGGTGGCAGCCACACAACAGAGCCTACACTTTCCTGAGCTCAGCACAGATGGCACTGTGGTGCAAGAGAGAAAGTCCATCCACATGCTATGTTACTTTTGCATCTGGGAGGCTCCAAGCAATCCAGCAAGGCACTAAGGAGGATCAGGTGCTGAGGATGGTGAGAACCCAGTGGCACAGGAGGTTACACCCACTGCACCATGAAGACTGTGCAAAGTTCATGTATTAAATGAATTACTTGAATTTGTTAATATTTAATTAATTTATTTTTTATCTAGTTTTTTTTTTTTAATTACTTCAGTAGAAGGATTTAAGAACTGACACCATGAAATAACCAAGTGCTTGAAATGTCCTGGCAAGAGCAGTCAACTGAGAGCATTGCAAAGCCATGTATATTGTGCAATAAGTGACAGATGAGACAAGCAAACTCTAGAGGCAGATCTGTGCAATCCCACTCTTAATTTACTGAAAGGCTTGTAACCCAAAGGCCATGCTTCAGAGAGGATGGGAACTTCCTTGTCAGAAGGTTATTAGTTTAGTTCATAGGGTTTGGCTTTCTGAGGAAGTTTAGTCAAGACTGAGGATCAGGAAACTAAAGGTACATTTTGCAAAGTCTTGTAGCTCTGACGCACTGTGATTAGCAAATAACTGCTGCAAAAAGCCATGGGTTTCAAATGTTCAGAGCCAAGAGGATGTCTGAATTCAGACTGTTTTTTCAAGTTATATACCACACAGTAAGGAATAGATTTTTTTAGTAAGACAGTGAGAAAATTAATGGTCAAAGGAGGAAATCACTGAACCAACAAATGTACTTTCAGCTGTGATCAATGCTGTGATCATAGCATATCCCAAATTCCTTTCCTGTCTGTGTATTTAATTCTCTTGTGACTTTTACCAGAAACTAGGAGAAATTCAGGGGTTTGGCAGATAGCTCAAATGATTTCTGAACATTATAGATGGTGCTGTGATTAGAAATAGAGCAAGATGCAGGTGACCTCCCAAAGGACCTGTCAGTAGTGGAGAGAGCAAATTTCCTGAGATAACACACTTAAGCATCAAATTTTAGTGCTCCCTGTTTTTTGGGGGAGTATTAAAGAGTTCTGGGGAGAAGGCCATACTTAGAACTGAAGAGAGAAGGTAATCTCCATTTATTCTTCCCTGTTGCTCTTTTGGCACTGGGGTAGAGAAGGGATGACAGCCACACAATAACATTTCTGGAAGTTTCAGAATACTTAACTTGTTTTGCTATCCAGTGTACATAAAAAATATTTGAGCTAAATTTTCAAATTATTTTTCCCTATTTTTTAGGCAGATAATTGAGAGTTAGATTATTAATAATTATGCCACCATGAGATGTTAATTTGAACCTTTAGGCTCCTTTTGTATTGCATCTGAAAGAAAAAGGGAGAAAAACACCCACCAAAAAAAACTCTAAAAAACAATTCATGAATACTTAATGAATGAGCAAATATTTGCATCATATAAATATTTTCTTTCTCCTCGTCAGTATTCAGGGGCTGTATTGCCATCTGGCAAAGGTTTCAGTTGACTAACTCTGAGGCAATAAATTAATACAGTAAAAGATGCTACCAACAGTTTTAAACCAATTAAAATGCCAGAAACAGACTATGTGTGTTAAAATGTCATGTCATGATCCTGCAGCAGAGAACCAAAGAGCTGTAATAATCCAACTGTGAAAGAACAAAGATTCTAGGATTCAAGAGCATTGCTTGGTGTGAGCCTTATGGCATTCACAAATATTCTCATAATTCAAAGTGGTAAATATTCTGACTCATAGGAGAGTGGACAATAGTTTTATGATAAAGCAGTCTGTCTCAATTTTTAGTCTTTAATTTGGATCCAAGAAGAAAAAAAAAGAAAAAAAAAAAAAAGGGGTAAGTCAATAAAAGCGTGTTTTAGCTCTCCTATTACCATCCAAACGCTTAATGGAAAAACGGTTGAGAAAACCCTCAAGTTACAAAGTTTCACTGCCTGGAGACAGAACAGCAAAAGGGTGCACTGAGGGTCAAGGACCAAGCAACAGCTTCATCTGTGGCTCTGTTGTGCCCGGGCTTAGACTGCAGGATAAGAACCAGGCTCCACAGGATCCCCCATCCAGAGTTACCTGTTCCAGCCCAGGGCAACTTCTTCCTTCAAAGGAACTGAGCAGAGCTTGCTGCTGTCTTTTGAAGGTTCTGGTTTCCTCCAACTTTTTATGGAGACTGTAAAGGTGAATGCTGTTCTTAGGAGTTTGAGACTTTCCTTAGAGAATTGCCTTGTGGCCTGACTTCTTTCTTGAGGGAAAATGTCACTGGATTTGCCAGCTGAGTGAAAAGCTCTTGTAGCAGTAATGCAAAGCAATGCCATAACCTCTTCTGAAACAAGATAAAGAATTTCATTGAACTTTTGAGGGTTTTTTGCTTCTTTTTTTTCCTTAAATCAGGACAGGATACTTTAAAACAGTCTGGCAAAAGGATGTTATCAAGGATCTTTCTGAAGGTTTCCAAGGCAGGGAATACCTATGGGAACATTCAAGACAGGGAAGAAGCCCATTCCCAAACCTGTCAGTTTGGTATGTCACTTTTGTACAGCACAGAAAGGAAGGAAAAGAGAAGAAATGCTCAGTATCTTTCAAAAATGACAGTATAAAAAAATGGAAATATTTTTCAATAATTTCAACCACTTATTTGCTTTCTATGGATGTTTATGAAGGTAGCAATAGTGTGTCTGTTTTACTAGAAAATATACAACACTGCTAATGTCTTCTGCAAATATAGTGAAGGATGTCTTTGATTTGTAAATTGTTATTGTTATCATGATAAGAACCAAGTTGAAACAACACAGTAAAACCTGCTAATAGCAAAATTATGCTAGGGTTTTTTTTTGCTAAAACTTAATCACTAAGACTAGAGCTTGCTGAGTGGCACAAAAATGTACCTGGATGGAGATATGTATTTTAGAGATATGAATGCTATTAGATGATTGCTACTGAAGTATTTGAAATTTTAATAGTTTTATGTACTTTGGAAGCACAAATGATCCTTTTAATGTGGCTTGATCTCATTGCTGTGAGAGAAAAGTCTTGTCTTTTTATCATGAATGGCGATGATTTAGATGTTAAAGGAAAACCATGGTTTTTCTGAAGTATATGTTGCTACTGACTTGTGCACTTGTACAAGTCAGACATCTTCAGCTTCCATTTCTGTTTAAAACAGCTTTCCAGTTAAGTGATTTTTTAAAAAGTTACTCATAAAGATTTACTGACATTCCACTAAGCTAATTTTTGTATGTCATATTAAAAACAAAATAAATACAAAAATTTAAAATAATAAAAAGTTCCAAATCTATTTACTGAATGAAAATGTCATTTTCATTTGGACTAGAAGATCTGAAATAATGTCTGTCACAATGATTTCAAAATGCTCAGCGTACAGGGACTTTGGAGGGGAAATGCTATGAAGATTCCTCCAGTGACCCTTGATTATATAGAATTATCTTACACAAATATATCTAGAGGAGTTTTCTAGATGAAAATAAAGCTTATGATTTATTAAAAGCCAACTACCTATTGTGAAGATTACAAGGTAAGGTTATTTCCTTCTATAGTGATGCAATGCCTTTGAGAATTAACTTACAAATTCCCATGACAACCCTTCCCCACATTTTTGTTTTGCAGGGATGTCTTGAAAATAACATTGTGGACTATTATTTATCAGGGGGAGAAAAGCAAAGGAGTATTCAGGAATTGTTTTTTTTTTACCATACTCATCTTCATAATCACAAAGGAACATCAGCTTGCACCTAGAGCAATCTGCAACGCTCATCCATAAGTTCCAACAGGTGAAGATTTTAAGAGCTTTCAACAAAATGATTGCAGTGCTGCAGTGACTGACCTACCTCCATTCAGCTCTCTGTTCTGGTAGTTCTGCAGCATCTTTGATAGAGTAGGAACACTGATTTTAAATGACTTCATTTTACAAACCTAGCGCCCCCCAAATTCTGAATTATTTATATTAAATTTGGATCAGTGATATGTGAGAAGGCAACTACTATTAGAAGATATATATAGTCTTATCATTCAGTAATTTCCAGAAATAAGAGTGTGTCCTATATTTTCACTAATATTGTGTTAACAGCAAGCAATGGTAAATTGCCAAAGATAAAAGTAATTTTCTTCTAAAACACCTTTTACATTGTCCACTATTTCCAACCAACCTAGTTCCAAAACTACCTTGAAAAGCAAGGAATGGGTTATTGTGTAGTAAAGAACTAATTTAAGAAACCTTCAATCAGATGGGAAGTAATACACTGTTGGAAATATATGAAACAGATGTTACCAAATATTCTCTTTTTAAACATGGGCAAATCTTGATGATAAAAACTGGTGAGATTGTCAGACCAAGTACTTATAGGAAAAGGTTAAATTGCCCCTGCTACCAGAGGGTGCACCAGGCTTGGGATACAGCAGTTTGGAAAAGGCAGATGGACCATCTCATCCCACCTTTCAAGAGAAAATAATGTGCAGTCAACAGGGAAAACTGGGTACAACTTTCATCACAATCTATCCTTTTTCTTGGACTGCATAAACTATCCCTTGAGGTCACGTTATTGGTCCTGAACCTTGTGAAACGATGATGACATAGTTACAGGGAAGTGAAGCAGTTTCTGTGCATCCTTCAGTGACAGATGGTAGAAGGAGCCTGACTCCTGTGCTGTCTTCCCTCTCCTTCCCAGAGTGGACAGAGGTGGAAACAACCCTTTGCACTCACCACTTGGGCTCTTCACACAATATACATTCCAGAAAATGAACCTTTTGCTCTATTTAGCCCTAGAAAGCACCTCAAATTTATTGATTTTTTTTTTCATTTTGCTAAATACATAGTTTGATGCTTGGCCTGGCTTGTGTAGCATCATTCTATCTTGAAGAAGGTGCCAGAATGGCCAGCAGTCTGGACATCCAGGAGTTTACAATTTCTACAGCACTGTTTTTTAAAGGAAAGGGAAAAGTATGCAACAGAATATGAGCAAACTTTAAATTCAGGCACTAGGGATCTTCTGGGGAATTGAATTAAAATAAACAATTTTAGAATATATTCAGTGCTGCTGCAGAGCATTTTATAGCTGCAGTGAACCACTTAGCTGGCATGTTTTAAGCACTTTTCTCTTATTTGAATTATCTAGTGCTACTATTAATGTTTAAAACACAGATACTTTTTACACATCTTGCCAGCTGATGTATCTTAATGAACTAGTGCCAGCTGAATGGGATGAGTCATTGTTCTATTGAACAATGTTCAAAGTAACACTCAATATTTGTCTAATTTTGTTTAAAATTATACAGGGCAGGCAGAACCTCCAGGAAAGCTTTTGTATACAATAGAGATGGAGATGCTATTCCCAAACCAGACAGACAGGATGGCTGAACAGATAATTTGCAGATATGATTGCTATTGCTGCTGCTTGCCTTGAGCTTTAATATGTGCAGAAAAACCTTTTTGTTGGTTTCAGGGCCTTTGCAAACTGCTGCTGTGGTAATTTCACTTCAGTGATTCCAAATCCAACTTCAATTATATACACAGTTTTTAAATAAAAGAAGACCAGGAGAATTAGGAAATGTAAATGGATCTATTCAGTCATAGTCATCTTTATTTTTGCAGTCTGCGCATAATTGTTACAACTGATAAAAAAACCCTCCTCTTGTTCCAAAACTAAAACATTAGCAGTATGTAAATTGGCAGAAATATCAGTGCAGCAGTTCACACAGGTGTAGAGTGTAATTCAAAGTTTGCCTCATAATATCCTGCCCCAAACTTGCTTGGATAGACAAAGAAATGTGTTGGATTGAACTTCTGAGTTATTAGAGCTAAGATGCTGTCTTTATTTTCTCATTTAGTTGCAAAATTATTATCCAAAATAAATCCTAATGGAGCTGTTATTATCAGCACATTTTACATCCCAAGCATGATACTTCCACAAAAAAGAGACAAGGATTTTAATTTATTTCATTTTACAATTGTAAGATAGAGATTTAGTAGGGTTCATTAAGACTTCACAATACTGAGAATTAAAATGGAAATGAAAATTGAAACTTGAAGGCTTACCCTAAATTATTTAAATTTTGTTCCCTTAAAATTTACTAAATTGAGAATATGTATTTAATTGGTATTGCCTGCATTCTACAGAAACCAGGAATTTAGAACTAGAAAGGGATAAAATTTGAAAATATTTCTTTCAGTAAATTATCTCCTTCCTGAACCTCAGTGTCTATATCAAAAGCATTTAAAACCTCAACCCACACCAACACAAGAATTTTATTATAAATATTACATAATTGAAGGTTTTCCAAATATTTGAATTTTATCTCACATTTCCTTCCCTTAGTTACCTTCTGCAAATACTCTGTTTTCCTGTAAAGAGCAAATTAATAATTCACTAAGCAGAATAGCTCAAAATATATATGGATATATCAGACAACTCTTTTCTCAGGGTAGACTTTAAAATCCAGTTGTCTTATTCAACAGTACTGTAACTGCTCTTTACTATTTTCTATCCCAGTTTGTGTTGCATATAAAATTTCATGCTGGTTAGAATATTTTGTGAGATATGTTTTACTGTATAAATCAATAATTATATTCTAGGCTACAACTGCATCAGAAATGCCAACTTCTGCTTAATCAGTTGATCAAGTAACTCTTTTGTACAGTATTACCAGATATGTTGACTTTCACGGCATGGTGTTTATTGTAAAAACACACTGAATTTGCAACAGCATTTAGGAAAATGTGACACATCTGAATGTGTGTCTTACTGAAGTCATGTATCACCACAAAGTGCAACTCCTATGGAAATATGCGTTTAAAACTTGGTGAGTGTGAAAAGTTTTGAGATAAACTGAGAAAGAAGGCAGCAGAACATCACACCACAGCATGGGGACATGAGCAGAATGTGCTTTTGGGGAGTTATCCTTCCTGTGAAAACGTGTAGTTACATAGGACAATGTTATTGCTTGTTCTGACCAGGGATCCTCACAGTCCTTCACTAAGACCAATTTCATTTTGTGCCATGAATCTTTCTACCTGTGGTTTCTTCATGGTGTCTTCCCTTGTTAATATTCTCTTCACAAATATTTTGCCAGAAATATAAGTGTTAGCATTTTCCTAGTAATTTTCCAGTAATTTTTCATGTGAGATGAGTCTTAGCCAACCAGTGGTGCTGTATGACATGCTGGCTATGTCACACTGCAAGGCCAATGATCTGACTGCCTCTTGTTCGCTGTCAGCTTGAGTCACTTGAGTAAACACATTGTCAGTGGTGTGGGAAGCATGGAGCAATGCCTCAACTGTATTTTGTTAGACAGAGAATTCCTTCCTTAATATTCTCATCCTCAATGTCAAAAGGTCACATAATCAGGTGAAAGAAAACACATACTCTAGATCCTGAATACCTCAGCTTCTATTTGCTGCTTATCTTAGTCTTTGTCATTTGAAGTAAATAGAATGATGTGTGTTGATACCATAGTTTGACCTAACAGGGAAAGAAAAAGGATGATAAACCTCCCAGCAATGCCCAAGAAAGCTGAACTGTCATTTAACAGCTCTGTTTGTAATTTTTTAAACAAAAACTGTGATTTAGATACACACTCCTGGCAAAGTATCAGCCACAGGGACATCTTGGGTAGTCATGGCAGGTATTTATTATTTTGTTTTATAGCTATGTAGGAGAATCTAGATTTTGTTTTCTCTTGTAGTCAAAGGGGAAACTACTCTGTCTTTAGGCCCGCTGTTCCTCCTCTGAGTGTTCCATGGGAAGGGATGTTGTGTGTATGATTTTCTTCATGCAAGCTACAAAATAGTTTCTTCTATACAATTTTATGTTTCAAAAGTTTTATCAGCTTTGACATTTTTGGGGTTTGCTACAATGTAAAATACATTTATTTAGGAATTTTCTTTAGCTATCTGAAGAAGGAGCATGTGTGTGTGATGACTTAAAGCGAAAGTCATCATCCTGTTTTTTTCTTGTGGCTTCACCACCCCCCACCACTCTGTACCCCCCACTCCTTTGTTTTGTCACATCTGAGGAGATTTGTGGAAGGAAAGTGTAAAGTGATTTTCTCGGTTTCCTAGGCTGCAGGCTGATTAGACGTGTTGAGGTGCACTTTGGCTCTGTGACAGTGCTTGACAAAACTGGTAGAGCTGGCAATTCCCTTAAGGGACATTTTTAGTACATAACTCTTAAATAAGAAAACATCTGCTGTTTTTCATACTGCTTTTCTGCATTCTCTTATTCTATCTCTCAAAATTAAAGGTGCAGAGACAATTGAAAATAGTTTTATTTTTCCTTTGGAACAAAAAAGTAAATCTTTTAAAAAAACTGTTAAACTGTTATTGAGGTTCATTACAGAGGCAGATGGGTCAGAAAATCATCACAGAACTGAAAGCAGTGCACATAATTGCTAGCTTTTTATTTCTTTATTTCTTCTTTCATTTTTTTTTTTTGTTTTGTTTTCTTGCTTTGCCAGGAACATTCACATAGCAAATTAATTAAGCTGTTTTTTATTCTGTGTGGTATAAGATAAATTCTAAGGTCTTGCCTGAACATTCATTACAAACACACAAAACAAAATTTCTTGTAAATTATTGTTCTCAATGATTTTCATAGGTCACTCATAAATTGTCATCTTTAGAGGTCACACAATTACCTCTCAAACAAACATTAATATATTTAGAATAAAGTCTTGTTAAAGTCAAAGAAACCAATTATCTCAAGTCACTTGGGAGTAGTGAATTCACATGTAGATAACAAATACTGATGGAAAAACTTGCTAAAATATTCATAATCTGGAAAATCAAGGTTTGCCTTATCGTGTATCCAAAAGGACTGCACTTCTGATTCAAAACATCAGATTTACTCCAGTCATTGAATGTTTACAAGTGTAGTTCAGATAGAGCTAACTGGAAATTTTACTAGGTTTTATGTGACCTCTTCTGTAACATGGCTTAATTTCTCAGAATGGTCTTTGGCAAATGATGGAAACAACAGACCCCTTCTGTAGTACACCTGGATCAACAAGCAATATCACAGACTGTACCATGACTTACACCTTGGAGGCTTCTTTGCTCCATGCTCAGGGGGAATACAGAGCTACTATCCCTGGCAAAGCTGAGTTTGAGACACAAGGTTTGCTTTTCATTGATGGCAAAGTCCAACAGTCCCAATTCCTTGAAAACAAAGCACAAGCTGATAGGCAATCACAATAAATGAGAGCTACAGCAAAAGGAAAAAAACATATTTGCAATATGCTAACCTTCAGATGTCCAAGTTCCACCGGAACCTATTACACTACAAAGGTTTTCAGGAACTTTATAAAATGCTTTTATTTCGTGTTTTCACCCGGTGCAGTTAAGGAAATTACTGGCTGTTACAGGAGGAGAAAAGAGATATGTCAAAAAGAATATTGTAGAAATCCAAGAGAGAGATTTAAGGGATAAAAAAAATCTACAAATTTCAAGTTGCAGTAGTTGTGTTTTGTTCCATACAGCTAAGAGAAACACTTTGAATATTTGATTGTTTGAAGTTATGAAATTGATGGTTTTTATCAAAAATTTAGTGTTGATTTCCAGTGCTGATTTCTTTTTTGGTACTATCAAGAATTATTAAGGAGAAACTCACTATGAGTTGTTTGACAGGAATATTTCTAGGACTCAGTTTTCAGAACACAAATTGCTTATAGCCTTGTGTTTGTGAGGTTTCAGGGCTTCCACACTCTCCTTGTAAAGAAGCTGCTGAAACAAAAATTACTTTTTTCCAGTTAGATGCATTCAAAACCTTGCTATCAGTTTTTATTAAAAATGCGAAATGAATTTTCGGCAGAGCTTTGACACTTACGTTGTTAATGTGCCTTCAGGCATGTAATTAGTAGAAGACTTTAATCTTTTATATTCCATACTTTGATCAGAGCAAATACGCTCAGAGAAGCTATAAAGTATTGACCAGCATCTCTGATAAAAGGAAGTTGTAAGCACCACTTGAAGATACTTTCATAAATTGGAATGCACATCATTAGTTCTGCTTATAATAGAGAGAACGCTCTCTTACTGTTATTATGTGTATATCACCTATCCCATAGAGTGTTGTGCTTTCCTTCTCCCTTTTCCCACTTTTTTTCTTAAACTTGTGGTATTTTTCAATATTCACAGAAAAAAAACTTGAAAACTGCTTTCTGTAGCAGCCTGATAAAAAGAGTAATTTCTTCTATTGCTGATTCCAAGCTAAAAAAGTTAATCGATCATTAACAAAATAAGTCTGTTAGACTAACTAGGAAGATGACGCTGTTTACATTCACACTTTTGAACATGTAACGAAGATGAAAATCAGGGTGGCCTTAATGTAAACTAGGAATTTGATATTGAATCAGGAGAACAAAAAACAGGTTTGAAAAGTCAGCACTTTATAGAAGTTAGATTTAAGGCTTTTAAAAAATATTTCATTGAAAGTTGTGAATTCCTAAATTCCACAATTTCTCTATTCCTGCACAGATCAGACCAGTCACTAATAAAACCAGAATGACAGAAGTGTTGGGTCCTGCCTCAAGAGAGAAGGCAAGTTTAATCAGGAAGTTTGATGATCAGATTCTGTTAATTTTTTCTTGTTCCATCTATTTTCATAATAAAAATGAAAATGTATTTTTGTCCCTGAAAATTACAAGATTAATTTTATATATTTGTAACTTATCATTCAGACCATACTCTTGACAAATCCCCACAGGAGGACTCTGTTGTGAAACTACATATGCTCACTGTGTAGTACATGAAACACAGGGTCACATAAGAAAAAAATATCACCCTGAACTTCATGCTAATATTAGGAACATGGAAAACAAGACATTTATTTCATGCATTCCATATAGCCTTCAGTTGTTTCACGGATTACAGAATGCATTAAGTATCCAAAGGAATATCTATAAATAATATGATAATCCTATATGATTGTCAAGGAATAATAATTTGCATGTCTTAATTATTGCTTATATAATCACTCTCAAATATAAAAGCATTTTAAAGAGTTCTGTGATCTCTAAATAATGAAATGCACTACTCCAATCTCTCTTCATCAACAACCTGAATCCAGAACTTGCATTTTATCCAAGATGTTGTCTCATCCCTTCCCAGAATAAACACCTGTAAGGAAACAAGAAGCAATCATTTAGCACCAAGAAAAAAGGACCTTTTCAAATTCTTCCATCCTTACTGTCTATAGGGCAGATCACTGCCTCTACAGTTTGTAATGACATAATTGGCACCTCAGGCTTTGGGGGGAAAAGGAAATTTGACAGACATTGCTTTGAGGTTATTTATTTCAAACTCTTTTGCAAAACAAGATAGTAATGATTTCTACTGTTCAGTATCAAAATCATTTAGACTGACAATTTATGAGGATGAGCTACACATACAACTCAAAGGACTAAATGAAATAGTACATTTAAGGTGATTTCAATTATTTTGACCTTCTCTAGTCAATTTCTCAGTAATTTTTCCCCTTTCCAAGGCTTTGCTCTTTATTTGGCCAGATTTGTTCATAAACAAGTTATCTGTGAAAATACAAAGATTAATCACTTTTCTATCTTTGTTCTAACTTATTCTTTCATGGGTAACTTCACTTGATTTATTCACCAAAAGAGAGCTCATTTTATATCAATATATATAGATATGGATTATCAAAACAAATGTGCTATATCAAGAAATAATCTTTCTGAGAAAATTTTTCCTATTTTCTTCCAAAAAGAGACATTTAGTCTGGGGATTGTGATGGAAACATGTTACATTTACTGTTTTATGTTCCTTTTAATGATAAAAATCAAAATCCTAGTTTAATGTGTGCCTTGGAAACAATAGTGGGGCACTCTAGTGACTAAGACAAAGGGAGTNAGGAAAAAAACCCCAAACATAAATTGGTTTTATTGAAGACTGCATCATAATGAATACTTCCCAAGAGCTCATTTAGTTGTACTCTATCTAAAAAGCCTCTGAATAATAATGATTTTGTATTTGAAATTTTTAGATTCTATTTGCATAGAAGGTATTGAGCCAATAAATTTGAAAATTTATTTAAAGTGAAAAAATTACTTCCTGTAAGCTGTATATTGCAAGAAGTCTCTAAAATAACAAAAAAAATTTGTATTACTGTAGTGATTTGAGTTTGCCAATTTGAGTTTTTGGTCAAACGCCAGTGCATTCACTAGAATTTATCCAATCTTGCTGTGAGATTAGGATCAGGAGTAGGCAAAGTATGCAAAACTTCAAAGAATATAAAGAAAGTTTATTAACAAACTTAAAAGGAAAAAAACAAAAACCTAGAACAAAACCCTCAGATTACCCTTCCTCTTCCCACCTCTCTATTTCTTTTTCATTGATGACATAAAAAACAACACTTCGACTTTTAGTCAGTTTATCATTTCTAAATTAGTCTTTTTTCAGTTCAGTTAGGGAAAGGAGTTTTCTCTTGTGACTTCTTCACAAGAAATACAGTTCTCTCATGGTTGTGGCCTTACAACAAGCAGCTGCTTGGGAATGGTAAATTTGTTTGTGATGTGGAAAGTCCCTTTCATGTTAGTAGCCTTCCCACAGCTACTATGGTGGGCTATGGTGGCCCATGGGGTACTCAAAAAAGGATGAGTGGTTCTACTATAGCAGCAAAGGATTATTTTTTTTATCCCTGGCAGCATAGGTCTTCTTTCACCACCTTTGGGGTAAGGGATTGAATTTCAACTTTGTCTCCGTTCAAGTTTGTTATCAGGCTGCAATTACTTCAGTATCTTCTTATCTCTACGCAGGTGCCTTGGTTCACTGGCTGTAGTTAGAACATTGCATCCCCCCTTTAGACCATTTCACATGTTACAGGGAATATTTTAGTTTAGTCTCAACCATGGCTTTACAAAAGAAATTTCAGCTTCAACACTGAAGCACTCCTCATGCTCCTCTTTCTAGGCGTCTTCATTGACTTCAGAATCTCTAAGTTATGCTTTATAAGTGTCTTCTCTCAGGAAAGGATTGATCTCTTATAGGTCTTGTACTTAAGATAATAAGTAATGCCTGCAGCTTGGTTATTGAAAAGCTTTAAATCTTACAGATATTGAATAATATACTAATGTATTAGATGCATTTGTACAAGGAATACAACTTTAATTTTTTCCCAAATTCATTACAAGACAAATATTTGTTTAAAAAATAAAGAAATAAAGGGTGAATCGATGCTATGAAAAAATGCCAGGTAATTGCACCCTGAAAAAGAATTTCAGTTGCAGAGTAGCACTGCCAGATCCACCCCAACTCTGCAGCTATAAGTCTATTTGTTGTGCCACAAGCTTCATTTGACCTGAGCAGTGGCAGGGAAATTGAGACACCGTCTCAGCTCGTGACTTGCTGATGGTTTTCTTCCTCTCCTCCCTCTCAGGCTCAGCCCAGTGGTGCTGAACATCACAGCTGAAACCACGACTTGCCTACCAGGAGCAGAGGAAAGATGGATCATCTTCGGCTGCAGTAGGGAGGGTGTAGGGGTGCAGTGATGGGCTGTGACTCCGTGGTTCATTTAGAGAACAGCTGGATGAGGTAACTTGATAGGGAGGGAAGGCAGCAGCTGCTGGATTTCACTCTCCTCAGCAAAGAGGAAATGGCTGCACACCCAGGTGGGACAGGGACAGCACCTGTGAGATTGACACTGGTCCTCCAAGTGAACTTGCTCATTTGGAGACACTCCACAGTAGACTAAACTTCCACTAAAACAGTGACAGGTCACGTTTCCAAATCACAAATTATCTTTTACTAAAAATTTATTCTTTGTGGCCAGTGCTAATGTACCCATGAGCATCCTCATTAGGCACCTATTATATTGCCAGCCTGAGCCCAGTGGATATGATGTACACCTTCAGCCTGGAAAGTATTACATATATAAAATGTGACAGAAGTTATGCCAGTACCTCATTACACATGGTTACCCTGCTGCTATACACAAATTACTTTAAAAACACTAGAACAGCAGACTATAGAGACTCCTCTTTTTTTTTTTTTCTTCCACATTCCCCTGCAGCTTCCTTATAGTTTTGATGAAGTCTTTGTGTTTTGAGAGTAGTATTCATACGTGTTAGAGTCATTGTGCAAGAAGCTAAGTGCATTAAGGCTAACTGTAAGGATCAGAAAGAAGGCTGGAATGAATATCTTAGGGTGCATCTCAGTTATGGGAATCACAACATTCTTGCCTGTGTCCAGTGGAGAAGAGATCTCAAGGGCATGGATGCCATTAATATTAAGCAACTGCCAACAGCATAAACTGACTTAGAGATGTGAATATTTGTTTAAACTTTCTCTTAGGGAGGAAACGGTGCTTAAAACTACACACAGCTTACTTCCATGCCTTTGTGTCAAGAATGAAATTCTCCTAGGTTTGGAAATTAAACAAAACAGCTGTTTATGTAAATTAGTTAATGCAGTTAAAAAAAAATCAACATTCTTAGAAAATCAGAACAAAGACTTAATAGACAGCTGTTGAAGAAAGCATGAACATAGCAACATTACCTAAATTCATGCTGCTTGGGAGCTGGAGACTTTTTCCTAATTTTTTGTTTCATTTTGTTTTGTTTTTTCTTTAAGTCTCATAAAACTTACTGCTTGAATAGGTGATACACAAACTGTTAAAATGTCACTTCAGTTCTTTAGATGAAAGTTAACAAATCCTACATGCTGAAGCAATGTGAAACCAAATTTAACAAAAGTCAGGTGGCTGTTATTTGTGTACTCTAGCATGAGTGCTGGCAACTGTGCAGTGATAGAAGATCAAAGCAAAACAAACAAAACCTTACAGTGCTTCTATGCTTCCCCAAAACAAAACAGCAGTAATTAATGTTGGATAAAACACTTTTGGCTGTAAACTGCTAAATATACTCACAGAATACATTATCCTCCCAAAGTAGCTGTTATTCATTAAATAAATTATTCAAGAATAGTCTTTTGCAGTATTTGACCATCTCTCTATCTGGTTCAATGCCAACTCATTGAACAAATTGTTCAAAAGATAACAGCTTGATTCATGTATAATGTATTTGAAAAGCTTCTTTTCTGGTTCTTACCATCTCTGCTGAGACTAAGTAATATCCTGTGCTTTTATTAATAATTTGTCATATGGCTGACAAAAATGAATATAGGCAGCAATAAAAGACAGGATCTGACTTCTTCTAAGGTCAGTGGGAGATTTGCCATTGACTTTAAGGGGGTTCAGGGTTTCACCCAAAATATTTAGTTTTTAAATGTGATGTGCATTGTTAATTTTTTGTTCATGATCTAAGGAAGCGATTCTATTCTAATATTCTACAGTGATAACAGTGTGCCATAATATTTGGGTATAAACTTTCTACAGATGATTGATATACCAATACAATCATTATCCAACATGAACAGAAATGTTTGTGTCAGTTACCTCTCTTAAGAGCCATTCTTTGAGCTTATTTCAATCTGTAGATCACAGAAAGTATGGAAATTGCAGTATGAATACAATGGAGATTTTGACTTTTTTTGGTGATAAATATATAAATAAAAAAACTTTGCTAATTTATACTATCTCTCAGCTTTATGAGAAGCTAGAGTCAGAGGTGATACACAATAAGCAAGTTTCCAGAAGCCTGTTTGCTGAGCAGCTCCTGCATGCTGAAGACAAAGTGACAATGATAAAAGACCCATCCTGTTGATTACATTAGACAAGACAGGACAAAATAGCACAAGATGTATTAATGTTGAAGTTAAATTTAAATCCAGGTATAAACTACTTCAGGCACCGTGCATAAAGCAAGAGAGCTCAAAAGTAAAGCACCATGCATTTACCCAAGGCAGGGGGTTCATCTGTGAATGTTTTAAGATGAAATTTGAAACAAAGCATTGTAATTTGAGTTTGAAATATATGGACTGCCTTACTGCTTGTGAGCACTGCACTGCACTGCAAAACTAATGTCCAGGGTTCTTTTTCTTGTAACATTTCAGCCTTTTTCTCAAGTCATTGCTTTCCAAAACACTGTCATCTTGTATGTGTGACCTTCAATTTCTATTGCCGTGTTTAGATAAGCACAGCTTATTAAATATAATATTGGCCTATTCTTACAATTTATAGCATTCTAGTAAACAGGCTTTTTTAATTCGTTTTCTAAATGCAGCACAAAAAATATTTGATACCATTAGGCTTTGTAGATTTCCTTGCAGAATCCCCACTTAAAATGCTTGGATGGTAAATGCATAAGAACTTTTAAAGAAAGAATCTTTTGCTATTGGTTTTTGTATTACTTTGGATTCATACAGTACAACAGTTTCATTGAGTGTTACAGCTGAAAGGAGATTTAAAGCCAGAGATGCTTTTGTACAAATGAGTCTTCACAACTCCTGATCACAGCTCCAAGGGCTGTCATTTGACTTATTGTGGAAGATGAAAGTAGGAAGAATATTCTCTGTGAGGGATGAAACCTCTGGGACCTTTTCCCCATCTTGTTCTGTTAAGCCTTTAGACTGACAGCTGCCTTCTGAGTTCTGATTTGATTGTGCCTAGGGTGGCTGATATGTGGGGTGTTAGTGAGACCTTTTCTTATATCAGTGCATTACTGAGTCTTGTGATGGCCTAATAATTTTATGGCACTAGGAAGATCATCCTATTGATCTGTAGTGCAGTCTACCTAGTCAGGTACCTGAAATATTCACACCTATCTTTTTAAAAAGACGAAAAAGTTTTAAAATTAACTCACTATTGGCTTCATCTAGCAAGTTTTTCCAAAGATTGAAAACATTTACCTACCTGAACTAATGAGGTGCTTGCCTATAGCTAATAAGATTAGAAATTTTTTTTTCACAGATTAGAGAAGTGTATTCCCAAGAGAGTAGTGTAATGGAATAAGATGCTTACTCTAGAAGAGCTAAGAGCCTGTGACTATTAGAACATTGCAATACAGATGGTGGGTGAAGCAGGGTGCACCTGCATCTGCAGCATGCAGGTGTAATATTCTTTCCCTTCCCTACCTCTTTCCATTTTTGCTACTGTGTCCTGAAACTTAGAGGGGCAAAGAATTCAACAATTTTAAAAACAACAGCTTTTCCTTCTAGATCTTCTGATTTGATGTAAGAGCTGGAAATGTGATTTTTTTTTTCCATTGGGAGAAGTGGGTAAAATATTTGGAGCTGTATTTCAAGTAGTAATTAAAAATGTGAACTCAGCTCACAGCACTCTAAATGCATACATTTGAAGTCAGTATGAGTGGAATATTTATATTATATAGATTTAAGACTAGTCTTTTTACACAGCTTCCAAACTCCAGATCTTGGCATTTTGTTTTTCTTCGCATTATTCTTCAAGTTCCATTACTGCATACAAATGGCAAGGCACAGCTGTGGTTATCAGATTTGGTTTCTTATGCTATCTTGTTTCAGACAAAACTTAAGAAAAAAGTTCCTTTGAGAATGTAAAGGCTTGAAAGTTTCACTTTTACATCAGTACCTACCTCATACCCTTATACTAAATTTGGCAGCTTTCACTAGAAAGAACAGCTACCAGGTGATTTTTGTGTTCCGAATAGAGTGCTAGCACAGAATAGTTGTATATCCTGCATCTTGTAACTGAGGACTCTGAAGTCAAAATAAGTAAGAACAGTAAAAGGTCCATAACTGGGTATTTGTCTAATAGCAGAAGTACATCTATTCCTTGACATTATGTATTAAAAGAGAATTTCAATAACTGTGCATCATTTTTTTTCTATACAGGTAAACAGCACAAGAGTACACATGTGGATAAATTGAATGAAGATGGAATCCTGTAATATTATTTTGAAAGACAGTTATCACAACATTAGCTATTGATATATTGGTGAAGATCTATTTAACGAAGTTGACAGAATGTAATTTAATTTAGGTAGACTTTCTTTTAACAGAGAACTTATCTAATGGATTGTATTTGAGATTTGAGAATATTTAGATATTGGATTTGTATTGGAGTATTTATTTTTTACTCTATTCACTTTTCAATTTCTGATACTTGTGTAATAGCAACATATCTGTTCTTTTAAAATTTCTTCCTTTTTCATTTCAATCAACAGCAAAAGTATCTGTCTTATTGCTTACTAGGGTACCAAAAGGTGCTGCTATGGAAAGAAATGTGCTACCTGAGGAACATTACCGTGCTGTCAGTAGTGAAACCACAAGGAAGAAGAGAGGATGGGTTTCATGATAATTTTCACTTTTTCTGCAATCTCAAAAGATATGTCTTTGTCCAAGTTACAGTCAGACACTGATTTTTATTTTGAAGCCTTGTGGGCTTCAAATTCCAATTGAAATACAGAACTTAGAGGAAAATTTTCAGACTTTTTTATATATGGAAAACAATGTTTGGATTTTTCTTTCTTGGTAGGGGTGGGTCCATTTAATTATGTTAATTTGTGCGTAATTGTATCATTACTGAAATTTACAGCTCTCACATCAGAGAGAGGTTTTCAGAAATGTGCCCAGGAGGTTAATTTTCAAGATGTAGTGAAAGATCATCCCATGGACATCATCAGAAGAGAAGGAGAACCATTAAACTAAGAATTTGGGCAGTTTAGGTAAAATAAACAAATAAAATCATAAATACAATAGCTTTTCATTATGGTTGATGTGGTAATTTAAAAAGATAAGTAAACACGTTTGCCTGCTGGTCATAATTGTTACCAAACACCAAAATTTGTGCATTTTATGTCACTTTATCTTTAAGAAATTAATTTGTCCATGAAGAAAATAATTGAGAGTTCCAAACAACACAGAAAGATAATGGCACGCTGGCAAAGAATCGAGGAACAATCAGTTTTAAAATTATTACTATCTGCATCAGCCTCAATAGAAAACAATTATTCTCCCTATTGACTTAAAAATCTGGGTGTATGTCAGGGATTGAAATGGCTCATGCCTCAAACATTGTTATGAAATTTTGCCCATTACAGAAAAAATTGTATAAAGAAGCCACAACTACAGAAGCCCTTGAATATTCCTGGCTGGAATCTTCTTCTTGGACTGTGAGTTAAGCTGCCTAGATAAGATAAAGGCAACACTATTGATCAATCATCTCAAGCCTAGGGAGAAAGGAACAAGGCTGAAGGAAAGGAATGCATCCACAAAAGAGCCAAACGCAGCAGAGAAGCATCCCTGGCTGGAGACCACAGCCCACAGACGCCAGGTTTACACAAAATCCCCTCGAAATGAGGAGGGGGGAGGAGTTTTCGGGTGCATGGCATAACCTCTGGTTAGAGGCACTGAACACCCATCCTCCCTTACCCAAACTGGCCCAGCTGTGAAGCTCCACAGGCCACATCCACAGGACATTCCCATGGGAGGCAGCTGAGGGGGTGTCATAATCCATCAAAGACCCCCCAAAGCAATCCCCAGAGGCCTTGCACCACAGGACTGCACATGATGCAAAGGGATGCAGCAGATCCAAAGTCTGCTGCAAGAGATTGTGTCAAACAGCCCCTGCCTGAGGGAGGTATCAGGGCATTCCCACTTGGCCTGAGCATGAATTAATCCATTCTATGCTTCTGAGGCGTCCTTCACCACCAAGAAGACCAGCTGGAGAGGATCATTGGGATGCTGGTGGGATCCATGGGGTGGTCATATTTTCTTTATTCTATCTCTGTCTCTCTCTGCCACCACATCTGTCCTCTATTTCTTTCTCTTCCTTTCTTTCTCTCTCTGTCTCTCTCTCTCTCTCATATTTACTATCAAATAAAACCCATAGTACTAACTTTGGCATATGGTCTCATTAATTTGGGCCAGAGGTATTTCTACTAACTTGAAAAACCAGACCGTAACAGTGTGAAGGAGAGGTGAATGAGGAGAGAAGGGATATAAGGCAATACTGAGTCAATACTATTGCTCATGAAAGTGATCTTAGATACCTGCTGCAGTGGCTGTTAAATGACTCTGAAGTTCTCTACAAATCTCCTGCTGCTCTACCTATTTGTGCATGCCAGAAATCCCTATTCAAATGCACACGGTGTCTGAAGAGCAAGATAAGGTCAGGCTGCACAACTGCTCCAAATTCTACTGAAACCTGATCTGCTTGGGAGAAGGCGATATCAAAGTGCATGAAGAGTGGAGCTGATAACATCCTTTCTGAAAATGAGGCTGACTAGATTAATTTCTTAATGAGATGGATGCAACTGAAAATTCCAGATTTGCCTCACAGCTATATGTAGGAAGCTTGAGTTTATGTTCAAGACCATTGTTGCTGCTAATTATAAAAGTACAAAATTTGAAGTTATCTTTAACGCTTTGGCCTATTCTACATCCCTATTTTTTAATTCCACTTTTTTTTCATCTGTGAAAGATAGAGGAACCATTGCCTTCCATGCTGCAAGAGATTCCACTAAAGATCAATTAAAAATCAAAAAAATCCCTTTATTTCTCATTCTAATCCTGCTACCTTAAGGAGGCAAACTCATATCACTTTCAACAACCCTTCAAATATTAAAGAAAATCTACAGATCTATCATGTTACCTTGAATGAGCATTAAAAGCACCTGAAATCAGCTAAATGTTCCAACTAAAAATGGGGAATAGAAATACTTATAATTTAAATCTCTCCAGACATAAGGTGCATGCCTATTTCATTAGTCATTGTAAATTTTTTGTACTTTATTATTTTAGTTTGAGTTGTTTCTCTCGTTACCTTCTGTATTGCTCTTAGAATCTCTCATGTTTCCTTTGTCAGGTGAGAAGATTTGTGGTAACAACATGAAAAGCAATGCATGTAATGTATTAGTATTTCCTGTGTTATTGCATGCTTTATGTATACTGTAAAAATTAAAAGACAGGTAGCTAATTAAAGCAGAATTCATAACAGTGCCCATAAGAATTGCATTTTGGTGGCTTGACACGTCATCATCAGTAAGATAGAGATAAGTTTTCTCAGTAAGAATGAAGCAAATATTCTCTGGATAAACACCTCTCTACATCTCAGCAACCAGTGATGCTCCAGGGTTTATTCCCTCTATAGTTTGCTCAGTTTTGCCACCATGCAGAGGAAGTATTTTCCCTGAAGCACAAATATGATCTTGTCTACATGATTCTGTATAAATAGCATCAATGAATGATAGATCAAATTGTCACTTTATTTTGCATTTTTTACAATTATTTTGTTCTTTAGAACGGTCTTCTTTTCAAAATCTCAAATTGTTGCATAAGCTTTTATTATGAAAACTTCATAAAACACTACAAATTCACAAAGATTGACTATTTCTTTGTAAACTATGTAATAGGAGATACCCCTGAAAAACTGTCAATTCATTTCAGGTAGAAATGGAACTGTTTGCTCTTGAAATGTTGCCAGAATTAATTGAATTTTCATAGGGCAGGAAGTTAAGCTTGTACAAAATTCGTTGTGAGATAATGGTTCATAGATACCGCTGGAGAAATTTGGTACTGTAGACCAATTTTAATATGAATTTTTGACTAAGGGAAAGGTACCTTCTTTGAAAAGGCATAGTGAAAACTGAGAAGTTAGAGCACCTTATCTCTTTCACAGCCATAATGACTGCATCATTCATTTGCCCTGAAGAGCTTCTGATCTAAAGAGATGAGATGAACAAAAGAATGATAAGTGAACTGCACAGGCAGCAGGTCAGCACCAAAGCTGCAAAGAGAATTCAAAGTGTCCATTAGCCCATCTAGCTTTAGAAAAGCTTCTGTGCAAGGTATAAATGGACAAATGATGATGAGAGACCATTCTTGTGTAGAAGATTTTAAGGTCTTATTGTAATTTTTTAATATAGTAAATGTAAACCATTAGACTTCAGCATATTAGAAAGTTGAAAGATGAACAGAGCTTGTCACAAATCATTAAGGAAACTATAAACTTCTCCTTCCTGAGAATTAAAGTCTATCCAGATCTAGGCAGAGAAAAGCAAATAAGGTAAATGGCATTTGGATTCTTAAAAAATACTTGTAGCTACTGATGAAGCAGTACCCATATATAACTTACATTTCAGCGGCAAAAATCACTGCATCTCTGTAGTGCTGCTCAGTTGTCTGGTCCTTAAGAACCTTGGAAGGTTTGGCAGTTCAGTGATTATATCCTGCCTGCCCTAAGTTTGTTTCAAGTCTGCTCAAGTTCCATAATCAAATGTTTCTTAAGTTATTTCATATAAGGACATTCTCTGAAATAATTATCCCCTGAGAACAATTAAGGAATTGGTTTCTACACAAAAAAAANAAAAAAAAAAAAAAAGAAGTCATCTTTTTTAAAGTTAGTCAAAGTAAAAGTGATGCCTTCTGATTATTTCTTGAAAAAAAAATTCAACAGTAACCAAGTTGTCTCAGCACTTATATAGATAATAGGAGTGTAAGTACATTCAATTTATGGTACCTACTCATCCTCTTTTCTATCTAAGACGATGTAAAACTGTAACTTACTTGAGTCTGAAGATTCCATCAAACACAATGTCTGCTGCCTCTGGGCAGAGAATGTGGTGGTAAAAACTTTTAGTGCCCGTAGCTGGTGTCTCCATTCTTCAGGGGCCATAAGTGGCTCTTAGTTTACTCATCCCAGCCTCTGTCAATGTCAGCCTCCGGAGTCCAGCTATTACTAAATCTTGTTGCTCAGTGGAAAATTGGTGCAAGTCCTCTAGCGGCAAGGAAGAGAGAAATCCAAACAGACATCTGTCTTTGCCTCTGGAAACCTCTGCCCTTCTTATCTTTTTTTTTTTTTTACCAACAGGAAAACTTTTACCCATCTCAACATATTGTAGGTTTTGCCTCCAGGTTGCAGCAAAGTCCCTTAAGAGTGTCTAAGGACTGTGATTTCTAAAGCTTGCTGTCAAGTTGTCTCTGTCTAAGATTGGATGTCCAGCTGACTAGGAGTTTCCACAGTCAGATATTACATTAGAAGAAATTTTAAAACTTACTTCTGTCTCTTAATACCATACTCAATGAAAACTGTGCTGTACCAAACTGTACCAGACTTGTCTCAAAGACAGTCATGCATATGAGGACTGCTAATTTCAGGTTTTGTACTCAGCTACAGTTATTTTGGTACACAGCTCACCTTGTGTTTTTGAACTAAAGCAATCTACCAGTCAGGAGTAGCTGGCACTGGTCGTCATCTGGAGATGCTTTAATGACACTCCCTCAGGATATTCTGTGTACCAAAATCCTATATTCATGTGTGCTCATCTTATGTGTTGGGGAATACTGTGGCTTTCTTGGCAACCTGTTTAATACCCAAACAAGTTCATATGAAATGAGAGTGGAACACTGTGTTTTATAGTGGGACAATGTGACAAAGCTCAGCAGTGCAGTGGCATGAAGAACAGTCTGCCACATTGTGAGCCCTCCAAAGGGCCCAGAGGCTGAGTGATGCAGCTCAGACCAGCCGAGTGCTGGTCATTTCCAAAATATTTTAAGAGTAGAACCAAAGCAAGTGGCTCTTCCTTCCATCTTCCTGCTCTGCTCTGTCCATATGCAAACTGATTTGCTTTAAGTATTACACAAAATTTCAATCAGGCCATATTAATTCCATCCTGTTCTGCATAAATTATTTTCAGATCACAATTTCTTTCAGAACTTCTTTCACTGTACATTCTTCACATGTATGGAACATATTTATTCTTCCTCTGCTTGTCTAATTCTGGATACAAGAATATACCTGGACTTTTATGTACTCTACACATGTATGCCAGTCTTAAAATGGACTTAGAAAAATGGATTGAAAAGTCAAACATGCAGGCTGCAGATGGCTATACTCTGTCCTGGACCCTTATTTGAAGAACTGCAAGAACAGGAACTAAGAGGTTGTTATTATGCAAATATTATTCATTCTTAGCATAACCTTTGCCTCCTCATGAATTAATGAAACTCCAAAAAACACATTTTAAAATTAATGCTCATTCAATCTTTGTGTGAATTGGATTATGGGAGTATATAATATTTCAAAAATAGTATGTAGTTATCAAAAAAAAGATTAATTGAAAACAGAGGCTATGTAAACCAAATATTGAATACTGAATCAAGCAGGATAGCTGAAACGAGTGGGTTTCCTGGCACATAACACTACTCTCTCTAAAAACGCATACCTGCAGTGATGGAAAATAACTTTCCAAGGTTGCACAATGGTAGCTTTTCTTGTCCTCTCTCCATGAAAAATTTTTTGAAAAGAACATTCAAAAGTTTTGCAAAAGCAACTTTCTTGCTCTGGAAGAAGCCTGCCTACCTTGATGATCAGCTGCAAGTAGCAATCTGCCCAGCAAGACAACAAAACTGCCAACAAGGTAAACAGGCCTTTTTTCCCCCTTTCCCCCTCCACTCCCGTCCCTCTCCTCTTTTTCAATACATTAGTTTTTAAATGGCAAAGCCAGACTCAGCCTACCAGTCTCCTCTTATCAAGATAAACTCCCTAAGTCATGGTGAATGTTTTCAGACTAAACTGTTGACCTTATGATAAAAAATGTCAGTTGTCATCAACAATCAGATACTCCGAACACAGAGACAAGAGAAGAAATGTCTGCAGCTTGACACATGTTGTGCATAACACATTTCTGCATGGTTTAAAAATGATGGGCACATCCCTTTCACAGGTCCGGAGTTCCTCATTGAGCCTAATCTGAACAGGTAAATAAGTGTTGGGGGTTAAGATTTGTTCTTTTTTTTTCCTTTCTCTTGGGGAATTTTTCTCCCATTTGTTGTCTAAGAGAACAATGAATACTTATGAGAGACAAAGAATGTAGCCAAGATGGGGGAAGGGGTGCAGCTGGCTGCACTCTCAGTCTTGGGGCTTCCTCTTGGGAAGTGCAGAGATACCGTGAGAGTTTGGCTTAGGGGTCAGGGGGCTGGGCTTGGCCTTCTCTCTCTCTCCCTCTTTGGGATTGGAGGTGAGACAATTCTGGGCATAAATGCAGTTCAAATAGCATAATAATGAAAAAAATATGAAAAGAATAATGACAAATGAAATGCCTTGCAAAATAAAGAGTATCTCAAATTAAGAAAAAGTAGCCTGTCGAGGAGTATAAATAACTTTATAGGAGATAGAAAAATGGATGATGTGGTGATGTACAAAGTACAAAGATGAAATATCATCATAATAGATTGTGTTGGTACTCTTTTTTAATAGGGCAACAAGAGATGGGGAGAAATATGACAGGAACAGGATGGACAGAGGAGGAGGTATAACTTGAGATCATTTGAAGCAGTGATCAAAAAGTATCAAACCAGGTAGATCAGAGGAAACTATTTGGTAATAAATGAATATTCTACGATTATAAATATTTGAAAATATTTGAAGAGTTGATTGAAACTTTTTGCAGCTTCCCATAATGCTGAATCATATGGCAATAGCTTTTGCTTCACAATATGAATCCCCAAAAAGTACAGAGCTGGAGCTAATTAGAAGAAATTGCTGTATATTCTATATTACCATAGTTGAACGAGTTAAGGATTCTTGCTTAGAATATTGAACGGCAGTTGTGGATAAAGTTCAAAATAGAAACCCTGTTTTTAAAACCTGCTAGTATTTATTTATTTATTTAGATCTTCTGCAAAAGTCACTGTTAAAAACAGTCCTGTGTCTCCTTTCTCACATCTACCTTTTCCTATTTTGCATCCATTTTCATGAAAATTTATTTTACACTCCCAATAAATGGATGTATTATGCATTTAAATAAGCTATTCTTTTTTCAGTTTTTACATAAATAATGGTGAATTTTAAAATATCAATATTTCATGGCCTCTTTTTGCAATTCTTTGGCAAAATTTAAACTGATATCAATGAGCATTTTGCAAGTAAAAATGCATAATGGTGCCTAAAGATAAATCAAGTTGTCCAAGAGTTGCCCCACTGTACTTTTGGGGGGATGCTGACAAAAGGCTGGTTGTTGATTTAACTCTTAGTCTGTAGAAAGAAATTAGTTTTTAAGCAAAGATAAAAGTGATGCATTAGGAAGTTTTTCTACAGCTCAGAAACATATCCAGACAGATCCTCTACAATGGTGAAAAATCGGCTCCTGGAAAATATTTTTCTCTCTTACTCTTGTGTCCCCCAAATATGTCAGATTTTTTGTTTTGTGCTTCTCAGTATCTTACCCATGACTTGGGTAGGGGTTCACAAGAACAAAAAGATTAGTTGGAGGCTGATTTAAATAAGACTATAAAGGTAACCCCTTGCTTGTTTTAAGGGCCCGGTATAAAGAACATGGTTGCCTAATGTATATGAACGTGATATATCATTGACTTTTTTAAAGGTTGTCAGGTTTATACCTTCAGCTAGGGGAAAGATGATTTTTTCTGGCTTTCTCCCTGGGAATTAGGACACATCTCTGTCATCCATGTCTGGTTCTACTAAACTGTGCATCAGAACTGGGCAACCTAACCTGAGTACACCTCAAAAAGTCTTGGATCCCTTCACACAGTTACTAATGGGGTAATGATCCATCTACTCAGTGATTCACCACAAAGGGAGAAAGCATGTGCTTTCATTTGAAGAATGTGAGCAACTTTAAATGTTATTCTTTTCTTTTATTTTTTTAATGAATATAACTTTCCTCAGGATAACAATTAAAACTTTTAATTTAATTGTCAACATTCATTTAAATTGGGGGTAAATTGCAGAACTGTATTTTTTCTCTTTTTTTAGAAGTTACTTATAAATAGCTTAGAGCTGAATTAAATTTTAAGTTCATTAGTTTCATTTTAGTTATTTATGTCAATAAATTTGCCCTAGAAACCAGGTTTTCCAACCATTTCTAAGATTATTTGTATTAATGCTAATGAAGATACTTAGGAATTCTGAAGAGTTGATGTAGCCATTCTTCTGCCACCCCTTTGACCTTTTCCCAAAAATATAAAGCTTTTGCTTTATAATTCATCTGCTTGAATTATCTGACAGAAAAGATTCTTGTGGTTTTAATGCAATTATTTTTTTCATTGCCTCTTGTTTGTATCTTCTACTCTCATATTGGAATTATCTGTAGCCATATCTATCAGATTTTATTTGAATGGCTCTTAATTAGAAATATCTCATCATGCTCTGTGACAGCAGAGAAAAAATCAGATTATTTAACTAAGTCATGTTTAGTAGAGACAGAATGTGAACAGAAAAGGCTTTGCTGAACATTTATTGATCCAACTGTAACAGTTTTGGCTGCATGTTGTCTCAGGCATTCTCCTTTAGGTTGGAATTACCATCTCACTTACAATTATTATCTGATATTTGAGCACCTGTGTTTGTTTATCATAGCAATGTAAGAATATAAAAAGCAACTGCAATGAAAGCAAATGCCTTGTGCAAGATAATAGTCCCCCTGGTCTTCCTCACTTTTAGGCACTTTGGTAAATGACATAAATGGTATTTTATTGCCATGGATACAAGGAAGTTGGATAGATTTCAGTTGGTACTATATGAGTCTCCCTGTCTAACATGCTTCTAGTTGCATAGATCTCCAATGTACAAGAATTAAAAACTAATGTCTTAATATAAACTATGTTTGTCATTTCTATTCTCAATTTCATCATATAACCATGACATCTAAAAATTAAAATTTGCTTAGTGATAGAAAAGGTAAAAAGCTAAAAATTTGAGTTAAATTGGGTAAAACAGCATCTTGGATTGCAGAACATTGTATGGATAAAGGAGGGTGGTGAAAGATTGTCAGAATCTGAAAGAGTTCATGCTTTAAACATTGTTATGAAGTTTTGCCCATTACAGAAAAAACTATGTAAAGAAGTCACAGCCACAGAAGCTTCCTTGGAACTTTGGACTGTGAGTTAAACCACCTAAAAAAGATAAAGGGGATACTATTGTTCGATCATTTCAAGTCTAGGAAGAAACAAACAAGGCTGAAGGAAAGGAATGTATTCACAAGAGAGCCAAACACAGCAGAGATTCTTCCCTTCCATGGGTTTGGGGTGAGAGCCCACAGCCCACAGAGGCCATGTGTACACAGATACCACCAAAACGAGGAGTGGGGAGGAGGTTTCGGGTGCATGGCATAACCTCTGGTTAGAGGCACTGAACACCCATCCTCCCTTACCCAAACTGGCCCAGCTGTGAAACCCCACAGGCCACATCCACAGGACATTCACATGGGAGGCAGGTGAGGGGGTGTCATAATCCATCAAAGACCCCCCAAAGCAATCCCCAGGGGCCTTGCACCATAGGACTACATGAGAAGCAAAAAGATGCAACAGATCCAGAGCCTGCTGCAAGAGACTGGCCCCCATCTGGGGGAGGTACCAGGGCATTCCCACCTGGCCTGAGCATGTATTAATGCATTCTAAGGCTTCTCAGTGGGCCTTCACCAGCAAGAAGAGCAGCTGGAGAGGATTATTTGGATTCCAGTGGGATCTATGGAGTGGTCATATTTTCTTTATCCTGTCTCTGCCTCTTTCTGTCCCCCCATCTGTTTTCTATTTCTTTCTCGTTCTTCTCTCTCTCTCTCTCTCTCTCATGTTTACTATCAAATAAAACTTATAGTATTGGCTTTGGCATATGGTCTCGTTTGCACTTTAATTCAAGCAGAAGCATTTCTAATAACTTTAAAACCAGATCATGACAAAGGTGAAGGTTCTAATGAGAAAAATTTTAATATAGCTGGAAAAAGCCAGTAATTCTCTGTTTAGGACACAAGGTTAGAGGACCAGTTGGGAATCCTGTTACCCTTCTGCCTATGATCTTCTTGGTGTAAAAAAGGCCCAAAGAGACAAACTGATTTTTTTTGTACTTGTGATAAAGAAAACAAGTTTTGAAAATTATAATGACAACATGGAGGACTTGCTCCCTTTCCAGCCCTAGGTAGCTCCCTGAAATTTTATAAAATTGGTACAAAGTTCTCTTATACTTATTTCATTAACTACAAACAAACTGTTCTTTTTAAAAGTGGAGTCTTAAATACTCATTTAACTGCCTTAAAATATTCATTATGTCATAATTGATAGAGTATCCTATTCCTTGTTACACCCATATAAGTCAAATAAGACTATATATAGTCCTATACTCTATTGTTGCATGACTGTGAATGGCACAATGAAAATTATATAAACTTATAGGTTTTTAGTGAAACATATCCTTTGTGATTCCACAGCATAAACCTTCCTGGTTTGGGTAGATTTTCAAAGATATCTGGTTCATTTTAATTTGGTCTTTTCACAAAATACCAAGCTAAATAACTTTTAGTATTTCTAAACCTTTTATAGAACACTAACTTGTTGCCATGGAGCTCCAATGGGAGAGAAAAATGCCAAAGTGGGGTTGTAATTCTGAGGAAGTTTTGTGGCATATTTGTGACAAACCTTTGTGTTCTGCTGTTTTTTAAGACAGGTGTGGCTGCAGATTTCTGGGCTTTATTGCTACTGGAAGAGGAGGAAGGCTTAAGATGTTTTCACTTATCATTTTGAAATGGAGTTACCTTGTCTGTACAGCTTCTGTTTCCAAAAGTAAATGGCAAATCTTTTATGACTGCATTCAAGTTGGCTTTTATTCACCAGGTCCAAAGGTATTTGCAGCTTTGTGTGTCACA
The DNA here is from genome assembly GCA_013400955.1 of Drymodes brunneopygia. Taxonomy (NCBI): domain Eukaryota; kingdom Metazoa; phylum Chordata; class Aves; order Passeriformes; family Petroicidae; genus Drymodes; species Drymodes brunneopygia. Next base: position 104,964 of record VZTZ01013578.1, on the reverse strand, counting down.
AGGAACACTATGGCACCACTCTACAAACTGTGACAGCTGTGGAATATGTGCAACAGCAAGAGAAAGTGACAGGAAATTCTTCAGTTTGTTATGAAGCAGGAAGTGATAAAATTACAGATTTTTGTGTGTTTTGTTTGTTGTTTTGTTTTAGTTATTTTTAAACATGTAATTTACACACTGTCGGTATTGTCATTCTCATTTCAACAGTATACATGCTACTGCACTTGAAACTAGAAATTTGCCAGATGTTATGACTAATTAGGCAGACATGGGGATTGATAATATCATGAGGTTTTTTTCACAGACAGTTGCATTCCTTTCTCTGCCAGTTTCCTCCATTCTTTTTCTTAACCTCGTTGTTCCACAAGGGAAACAGCATGGAATGTTGTATTTACAAATCAATCTCATTGATGCCATGATCACTTAGTAGACACATGGATGTGAGAATAGCTTTACTTAATATTGTAATTGAAGTATAGGAAAATTCCAGGTGATTATTTTGTATAGAAATAATAAACAAGTTAAAAAATACATCTATTGTCAGTCTGATGGGTTCAATATAAGGACAGAAGTTCTGCCTAAGCAAGAGAGATCTCATATGTAAGACAGATTTCTGCATTTCCTAATATGAGTATGCCCAGGCTCTTGCACTAGAGTTACTTGATTATATGTTTCTAATCTGTGTTTTCTTCTATTGATAAAACAGAGTAAGCAGACAATAAAATTTGAGATAAAATATATTGTCATGATGTCCATTAAGTTATGAATCAAGATGTTGAACTGCAACATTTCAATTGCTATTTAATGCCCTAAAGGGAAATTGGATGTTTTATTGACCTAAGTATTGTATTCAGCTCTTTCCTTGCTCTGCAAGGTAACCATCTTCACTGATAAAATGGGGATAGCCATGGTCATCACATTTCTGTAGAGTGTGTAAATATATATATATATCTGGAGAGAGGTACTGCATATAATAATGATGTTTCACTATGGTTTGCATAATGCATGGAAAAAAATGGCAAATTTTTTTATAATTATTCTTGATTACCTCACTCCAACTTAATGAGAAGGATGTAAAAGGATCTCATCTAACACGTACAGACTACTGGCTGCTTCAAAAGCTCTTTTATATTTGAATACCCTCAGGATGAGCACAACCTGGAACTCCAATTTCCATTTCAGCAGATTTGCCTGTTCCATAGTTGGTGTGTCCATAAAATGGTGATCTCATCAACAGCTTTATAAAATAAGCTGTATCTCTGCTTAGTGTCCTCTGAAAACACAAGCTATTAGTCATTTGTTCCAAGTCCTAAGCCAGGGGCAGCTTTGTCATGTGTTAGATGTTTTTATCCTTCCTACCTTCTGCTTTTCTCACCTGCATCCTAACCATAAATATTTATATTTGCTCTTCCCAGTGGGATATGATGTGGTGGGTTAATATGAATGACTCTGAGCTGACAACACAAAAGAGTTTTTTAAAATCTCAGACCTTTTCTGGGCCCTATTTGCATTTGGAATGCAAGTTTTGGGTCCAGAGATAACATTTGTCAACTTTTTAGTTTAGAATTGGTAATTCAAATTCCAGAGAACACCTCCAATGTGACCTTCTCACCTTCACTAATCACTCCTTTTCCTTCCCCTCTGCTCCCTCTCAGTTATTTGAAGCAGCATTTGCTGAACAACTCTCTGTTTTTCCAGCTGATGGTAACAGCCCTGCCAGCTCTGCACAGCCAGTCCCAGCTCTGGCTGTAAATACTTTCTGAGCAAGTCAGTAATTAATGTTGCACTGATGACTGGTGGCATCTGTATGAGTTTATTATCATCTGTACTGAAACACAATGTACAATGAAAACATGGGGGACTCTAAAGAAAGAGGCTAATAAATTTACATGAATTAACATTAAATTTAATTTGCCACATGCCAACCAAACTGTGCAGCAGATCTAAATCCTTTAAAAGATATAGATTTCTCTGTTGCAGCTGCTTACCAGGCCTGGCTGCTCCACTTACTTCAAGACTTTGCTCTGTTTCTTAATTAAAACCATTTTCTACAAATGCTGACTGATTTACATGGAGTATTGTTTTCTCAATTAGAGAAAAAAATATATTTACTTTTATTTTTTAAGAATATTGAAACCATTAATTTACCCATGCTTATAATATATTGCACAGAATAAATACGATCTATTACTGTATTACTGTTTTCTCTCTTGCCAAAATATGAAAGGGTAATGGAAAACTAACACTAATGAAATTATACTTTTCTTTGTAGTATTTAAGCTAAAAATATGATAGCATTGAAACTTGATAGTAACATGGAAATAAACAGGACACAACCAGCTAGTTACCTGTTCTGGTAAAGAACTGTAAGTTGACTCCTTCCTTAATGGATTCTGTGGTGGCTTCTGGCATCCTCCCAAAACACCAAGCCTTGGAATAAATAATGTTAATATTTATGTCACTAGTTTAACAACCATGGTGTCAAAAAGAGTTCAAATTCACAATAAGTATCAAATATAAAGAAATAGAAAGAAGACATAAAAAGGCAGCGGGGAACAAAACATTTTATCACAGAAGTTTGTCATTATTTCATTGCTCAAAAACATACATTTGCCCAGTTTTACAGAGAAGTGAATGTAAAATCAAAGTCTAACAAACAGGTTTCATTATAGTCCTTGCTTCTACTAAAGTCTTGAATGTACTGGATGTCACAGAAAAAAAAAAATTACATTTTCCTGGGAACTTGCAGGTCTTCTGACAAGAATTTTTCCAGTAAACTGAATGAAATAAAATTTCCCTAAACAAAGAATACAGATTTACGTTGAATTAATTCATTATCTGAAAGATCTTTGGCTTGATTAACTGATTCTAGTGAAAAGCTGAAAACTGAAAGACTCTTACAGGTGCAGAAAATTCTGTTGATTTTAAACTTTAGCTTTAAAATCTTGGTAATTGCTGCAGTCCATCCATAAGGCAGCCAAAGCTGCAAGGACAGGGGAGCCATGTGCTTGGTGTAACTGAGGTCCTTGTTCCTTGGCAGCTGCTGGTTTCTCTGAAGCTACAGCTTCTGAGGGCATCTGGGTCCCTAGATCTCTAATAAAAACCTTTCTGGAGGTACTGTCTACCAGAATATAATTTGATTTTACAATGTATACTTTAGAGGAGATACCATATTTAAGCAATTTTTCGGTGCCTATATTGGCTGCTACTCCTGCTGTAGCTGCTTTAGTAGGCAAGAAAGAAAAAAAAAAAAGCAACATAAAAAAGCATCATTAATAATATTTTCAAATATAAACTAACATTTTATCATAAAAGCATACTGCTAGTATATAATTCTGTAATGAGCATAGTTTTCAGTGGAAAAGTTTAATTGCAAACTTGCTAATTTCATAGCAACAAACTCCTGGAAGAAAGGTAGCTGGTCCAGGTATGTTAAAATCAATGCATATCAAAACATATTATTTCTGTTAACTCCTCTGTCTTTCACAACTTGACAACATTTATGAGTAATAAGGACATGGCAGGGTGATGAGTACTTATATATCACAAAAGGAAGAAAGAGGTTTGAAGAAAGTGAGAGCTACCCAACGTTTTCCTCAGTCACGTGCATGTCATCACAGATTGTATAGGAAAGGTGCTGTCAAGCCAGCAGTGGGCAATGAGTACATTAAAATTAGATTTTCAGTCACAGAAATATGATTGAAAGAGTAGAAAATGCAATTGGTCACCCACTTCTGTTTCTAAGGATCATTCATTTTACATAAGGATTTTCTAGTTTACTTATACTCTGTCCTTCCTTTTCTTCTTCTTCTTCTTGTCCTTTATTTAAAAACTGAGAATGAAAGAGAGGACTTGCTGGAAATAGGATTAGATTAGTACATTAAAAAAATGTGTTTAATGTGACTATGAGAAAAGAGCTCCTCTAGTAACAAGAAAGCTTCAATACTGAGAAGCCAGAACATCTGTGAAATAGTGTATTTGTTTTTGAATGAAATACAACAAGCTGCATATTACATTTTTAATTATAAGAAGAAATTTAAATATCTTGTCAACTTTAAATAGGTATCTTTGACAGAAAAAATTCTCTTGTACCCTGTATTAGAAGATATCAAAGATTTCTCAGCAAAATAATATGTTCTGAAAATAATTGCTATGCTTTATTTTCGTGTGTCTAAATGCTAAATGTACTTTAGTTCACATGTACAACTACTTTATCAAATAGCTTGGCAGAAAAACTGTTTCCACCTTCCCTTTCAGTTGTGTTTGAAGAGAAGCAGTCCAGAGCTGCAAAGGGGCAATGCTTACTGTAGGTGTCCATTCTTTGCAGTACAGATTCTGGCACTTATGTTGAGAGGAGATTTAGCATTTGCTTCACAAGTGAGCGTTTTTTTGCATACAGACTGCTTTAACTCATCAGAGAAATTATAGTTCTTCATATTAATTACATAGCTGCAATATCCTAAATCTGGCAAATCAATGTTTCATGTTACCAGGTTGGCTCTAGAGCAAAACCTACATGTTCAGTTCTACAGTATTTAGTTCAATCTGTTACAAATTGTGCTTTATGTTTAGATCTTCTGACCTTTAAGAAGGATTAAATATTTCACTTTAGCCTGTTCTGTTGTCATATCAAAAAGCTTGAGGTAACTGGAGAGAAAGATGAAGCTCTGCACACAGAAGTGGTTATTCTGAAGGGATATTGAGTCTTTCAACGCATACAAGACTCCCCTGGCTTTTCCCCTACAGCTGTCATCTAGAAAACACAGTGCCAAACGTCCAAGGAAAAACAGAAAGAGGATTTTGCTGCATCTCTGTGTTTCTGAATGGCACAACTGGACAACTTTTTCAGAGTCAAACTGCACAACTCCTAGCACTGCTTTATCTGCAGTGTCAAGAATAACACAGAGCCAAACTGACCTGTCACCCATTCCCTGACCTTCTGTTCCTCTCCTTCCTGAGATATGACTAACAAGTAGATAAAGAGGACCTGGTCTCAAAGGTGAATAATATCTTGCTGCTTCTCAAAACTGAGACTATCATGTCACTTTTACCAATGAAAATGCTTAAAGGTATGCCTTTTAAGGTAAATGTCTAAATTCTTATTGAAGTCTTATAACTAATATTTAAATTTTTTTTTTTTTTGTAGGTGGATGTTTGGATGTAGTTCTGAAGTGTCTGAATATATACTCACCAGGGAAGGAAACATGGTTTTTTTAAGAAAAGAGCTGATGGCATGACTGCATGGGAAGAAGCTAAACTGGATTTGTAACTGTAAACTATGAACTTCAGCCACAACAGAATTGCCAATCATAGCTTGTGTTACTAGTGCTACAGGTGTGTTACTAATGGTAACATTAGTTGGGAAACACTATAAAAGTTCAGGGGAAAAAGTTGCTTTTTCCAAGTATTTTAAGTAGCATTTTAAAAGATGTGTAGTCACTCCTCAAGTCATAGTAGAAGAGTGTAATTTTCAACGGCTTTAAGAAAATATAACTTCTTTTCTCCATCTCTCTCTGTCCTTATTTAGCATTTTGCTGTCAAAGTTCTAAGATTTTAGGTTTTATTACATTTTTATGAATTGATTAAAATGGAGTTTTGGGAAGTGCAATTTTAACAAAGTGATATTCAAATAAAGTAATGCCCAAAAAGAGGAAGAAAAAGCTGCAAATTTAAACTTTCTATGCATATTTTAGTGCCAGAATGCCATAGTATTTGCCATCCTTTAAATTTTTTTTTTTTTTGTAGGAACTGGAGCATTTTTTTATCACAATACATTTTAATTCTAGTATATCTTAGATCACTTTCCAAATGTAAAATAATTTATTATTGCACTATATTGCCTCCAGAGAAGAACGTCACCTGTTTGTCAGAAATCAAAGGCTCAAATAGATCCAGTTGTTACTGAATTAACTAAAGAAATTGTCTCTCATTTTCTGATGGTTACTGCATAAAGTGTCTGGTTAAAAGAGAACAGTTACCACAATTACTGGATGAGAGGTTTGGAGAGGAGTTACATAATTTCAGGCACCTATAGGGGGATAGAGAAAGCAAAGAGAGAGTACAGGTGTAGGTCTGTTAAAGAGCACTGACTGAAGCAAGAGGAATACTTGAGCTATCTTTTAAAAACTTCTGAAATGCATTTAGCCCAAGTGTGATTTAATGAAAGCTCTGTTTTAGATAATGGATAATGCATGGATGCATCAGCAAAAATTAACTAAAGGCAGTACAAAACTTTCTAACATCAAAAGTTTAGATTTGGAGCATAGTATGGCACATGAGTGTAAACTTAGCATAGCCTGGAGAATAAAAATCAGCAGCTGACAACAGTATTGTAGAAAAAAAGGTTTCTATCTACAATGTTACGTTCCATCTATATCTATATCTATATAATCTATATACATATATCTATATTTATATCAGCTGTGTCTATATAATCTCTATATATCTAGACACAGTTATGTCTATATGTGTTAACTTGATGTGCAAATTCTACACGAATTTGTAAGCACAGTTGAAGAGAGGAAGACAGAAAATTGTGAGTAGAAAGGAGGAAATCTTTAGCAGAAGATATGCAAATAAAAGTGGATCAAACGCTCCTAGTTTTATTAAGTTGGACATATTGCTGTCATCCAATGCAAAATAATGGTAAAAAATCAGATAAAATACTGGCTACAAACAGTTAAATGAAACTGTATCATTAGTTTCAAAAACGTATTTCATTAAATAGAAAGCGGGTCACAATAAGAGGAATTTACTGCATTGTTTGAATTTCTAAATCTGGCTAAAGTAACTTGGGGGAGCTATCATATTGCCATTGAGGCAGGTAAAAGGAGGATGGTTAAAAATCCAACAAAATACAGGTAAAACACTTAAATAAGACTGAATTTGACTACTTAGAGATGGAAGAAATATTTTAACAAAAAGAACAAGTAACAGTAGGGTGAGAAGTGCAGCAGCAATGTGTACTAGAATTTGTTAGACTCAACATTTGCATGATTGATGGGGAAATTATTATTAAATTACATGTGAATTGCATTACAATAAGATCTCTTCTGATGCCAAGTTGGTGAAATGGTAAGATTTCTAATCCATAATCTTATAAACCTGTGTTATTTGTAGAGTCAATAGGTGAGTGAAGTGCAGCTCTGACTCTCTGTGTCTTATCCTAGGCTCAGGGAGTGATGCCTTGCCAAAAGGGCTGGAGCCCTCCTAAGGTGTTACACCAGTGTGGTAGTGAGTGGATATGGCTTTTCTTTAGTATCTTTGCTCTTCACTAATTACATTAGTTGTAATTACATGCTGTTAGTGGCATTACTAACAATGTTAATGAGTCAGATACACTGGACTTGCTCCTGCCAGATAAATTTTTAAAGGCTGTTAAAAAGTTGGAGTAGGTTTCAGGAAAGATCTATGCATTATTCAGTGACTAGTAGACATGTCTTAACGTGAGAGCTTTAGAGAACTCAGTCTGAAAAGATTTAGAGGCAATTTGATTATTCTGCACAAGTACTTTCTTGGAAAAAAAGATAGTGGATTCTGAAGGACGCATAAATCTAAGGTAATAAGACCAAGAAACCAACACCAAGAATGTTTGCTTTCCCTGACATATAGCTGTGCAGACATTGCCCCCAAACCCAATCTGTGTTTGGGTGCAGGGTATCCATGACCTACCAACCACACTGAGGAATGACTGCTACAGAATAATCAGTGCAACCTATGTTATCTTTGTAAGAACTGGCTGGGGTTCTGGAGAGGCAGTCTGCTGAGGAAGGGTGCCCCTTATCTTGGCAGAGATCAGATCAACTGCTGTGGTTACCTTTTGGAAGCCTAGGCAGAAACTATAAGATATTTTACAGTAATAAAGAAGACATTTGAAAAATAGTCTTAAAATTGCAGATGTCTACTCTTCTACTGACTAGCATTCTACTCTGTTCTGTGGAAAAGCACTGAAACATTTTACCTTCTTTCCCATCTATCAATTAAAATATAAAAGGTATTTTCTCCAAAGAATATTTGTATTTAGTTATCATTTTTAATATAATAAAAAGCAAATTCTTAAAGTTATTGCAATCTTTTAAAAGGATTCTTAGATCTCAACATTTTTTCTAGTTTCCTACATCTGCAGTTTTTAACTTGATTCTTCCTTTGCACTGGTATATATCACAATGAATTTTACTCAGCTTATGGAGTTACACACACATGTATGAATATTAAAATCTTTTCCACTTATTTGACAAACTTGATAATTTTATAACACTGATTTTGAGAACTGGTGAAAAGAATTCTCGCTATATCTCATATTCTGGCAATGTTTATATTAAAGTGAATTCTTATTCTTTTATTGGGTGGAGTTTCTTCCGGTTCAGCTTAGGAAAACTGACTATGTTAGACCTATAAATACTACTGAAACTCAGTGGCAGTTGTTGTTTTAGTGCTTTTCCAAGATGAAGAAATTTTCTCACTGCAATAAAGCCTGTTGAAATGCTCACCATGCTGAAAAGGAAAACACAGTATATTTAAATAAGAAAGAATGAATTAAAAAATATTTTATGAACAAGTTGTGTAGAAGAATTTGATGAATGGTATGCACTGTAATATGTACCTTCATCATTATGACTTTTGATTTTGATTGTCTGAATTTTGACTAAGATCTTCATGAATTTTAAGAGCAATTTGATAAATTGCAACTAGAAAACCTTAATAGAACAGTTGAAAACCATAACAAGAGTATTTTTCATACTACCCTTGTAAATGGAGTCATGAAGAAATGTCACAATGTTTTGCTTAAATGCGTTGCTAAGTTAAAACTTGGTGTAACATAAAACCATGAAAGCTTTATAAACTTTATTTACTTTTACTTGGACTCAAAAAATAGTTTTTCCACATAAACTTTATGGGACTTCAGTGTGGGAAGCAAAGCCTAAGGCTACAATCCTTTTAATTTCCAGGTTCATCATATTCTTAAATGTAACTCCAAATGGAGGAACATTTAGTTGAGTGAAAAAAAAAAGTTATCTGGAAAAAACGTGAGTGATTGAGACACAGTGTTTCTTGGTAAATTTTTTATGCATATGACAGCAGAGTTCACAGCAAAGAGGAAGGGTAAGGCTGTGTTTAGGGAAGAAAATAGCTTTTAGTGTAATTTAAATCAGTGATCTGGCTTTGCCTAGGAATTCTATTAGCTTTGACCTTACCTCAGACATTCAATTTTTCTCGCAACCCTCAAATTAGAGCTTGCAAAAAGTCTACTAGAACCAGCTTTATGCTCAAGTGGGACTCAGAGAGCTTGCCTATAGTTTCATCCTATCTGTATAGAAGGCATTTCTTCAGCCAGGAGATGGGAGTTTCAGTACTGAAAGTCACAAAGGAAGAGCAAATTAAGAATGAAGTTCATACGCTGTATTAATTGCTAAATTTAGAACTTAACAATTAAGGTATTAACCACTCCTTTCTTCTTTCTTCTGAATGAGGAAAAATTTATTGTAAAGTTTTTTTAATTATTCAGTATTAATCCAAGAGGTTGGTTTTAATTATTATTTTGCTATGTTTATTATTTTTTCTGTCATATTTCAACTTTTGAGGTGGAAAACAACTTTTTGTGTTGATATCTATCCAATACGGAAAACAATGCTTTTGTAAAAGGGAATCAGTACAACATAAGGAAACTGTAAGAGCATTCCAAATCACATGAATGTAAATCAGCAATTAA
>VZTZ01013578.1:18214-95244 GCA_013400955.1 Drymodes brunneopygia | reverse complement strand
AAATCAGCAATTAAAAGTAATAATAATAATAATAATAATAATAATTCTCTTAATAAATACTAATAAAGAGAAACAATCAACCCCAAAATCCAAGTTTTTGATTTAGTTCTAAATTACTACCTATATATAGCAAAACAAAGCAATTAATATTTCCAGATGAGTTTTAATTTGTTTGATAAAGGGCCATTGGATTGATTTCTTTTTTGAGGGAGGAGGATGTGAAAAGAAAAGAAGGGAGAGAGAAATGTTTGTACATATCTAGTTAATTGATTTTTAAAGTATATTTATTTTACATGGTAATATTTATAAACACTTTATGTGCTTAATTGAAAGTTACTCAATGCATATTTAAGTAGTCCCAGAGTAAAGACAGGAAAAATCTAATAGCAATATTCCAGTGTCAGGTGAACAAAAATAACCAGTTGCTTCTCTGTTCAGAGAAAAAAAAAATTGTTTAGGCAATTCATCTGGTACTCTGACTCTGCAATAGAGGATGATTTTTTTTATCCTGATTCATTTTCTTTAGGCCAGGAAGGAATCTGTGTCTGATAATTTAAGTGTGTGTCCTCATGAGATAGTCACAGCCTGTGAGAACTTCTTTATTGGCCTCTAATCTTTTCCTCGCCTTTTTTCTAAAATCCCTCCTCTTTTGCTAGCACTCACAAAGTTACAAAATCCCTTCTGAGGTATTTGGTGGGATATGAAAAAAGAAGAAAGGGAAAGTGTTCATGAAGAGAATAGCTGAAGAAGAGAGATTTAAGAGAGAAAATGCTTATTTGCATTAAAGGACTGTTTTTAATTGATAACTACTATTTTTCAGTATGTGAGATGAAACTCAAGCTACTTAGAAAGCCATCAGCCATGGATATGATGCTTAAACAAAGGGTCTTTTATCCTTTAAACTTGGCAATATTCCATCTTTATCCTCACTTCTTTTACTGCTCATGGTTAACTTTTACCTCAGTAAAATACAAATCAGGGCATTCCTTAGTCTCCTCTTTTCCAGAAGCAGTTGATTCCTTGTCACTTTATAGCCATTATGCACAGACACACACCCACCCCAGCAGTTTGTGTTGTACTTCTATGATTCAGCAGCCTTGAGAAAATACAAGTCATAAAAATTTTGCTTAAACAACTTTTACATCCAGTGAAACACAATAAAGGCTCACCTCATTACTGTCTAATAATATTAGATCCAACTTAGCATGAGTATTATCCAAAAGCTGCTATAGCAGAGTTTTGTAGGTGGGATCTACATTATTGTTAATGCCAAACTGCTGACATTGCCTTATACAATATACGGTTATTAAGTATCTAATAATTTTACAGACTTTTATTACAGTCAGCAGGACTTCATTCAGTAGGACATTAAGAAGATATAGGAAACCAGAATACTTCCAGCAAACCTTACACAGCACCGCAGGAGTTCTGCTTTGCTCTTGCTGTGATGAGTCACCTTTGGATAGAAAAGTAAACCCCATAAAATCCTTTATTACTTATACCTATTAGAGAGGATATTTACTGTGCTGTGGTTCAGAACTTGTTAGTTTTGAGCAAGTATGGATTCTGAGAAAGACATGCATTTCTGTTCTCTCTCTGCCTACTTCTCTCCTCCATTTTTGCTCCGTTCTCTAAAGTATGTCAATCATTAACACCAATTTTTCTCTTTGAGTGTTTATATCACTGCTGAATCCTCACAAATGAACTATTAATGTGCAAGCACCAGGATCCTCCATTCCCACACAGCAGGCACTTTGTCCCTGAAGCATAGCTTCCCACCACTCTGCTTCAGACCGTTGGCAACCTCATGGCTTGGGAAAAGTGATTTTTTCCCATTTGAAGATACCGTATACACTACGTGGCCCATCTATCAATGGCTTTCTGGTTATTAATTGCTCATAAATGTTCATGAATTTGTGTCACTCTGATGAACCTCTTAACTTGCATACAAGCTATTAATTATTCATTTGTAAGTAATTATGCTGATGATTTTTGCATCCTCTATAGCAGCTCATTATGCAAACAAACCATGTTAACAGACCCTGTACTGATTCAGACCTGAGATACAGCACTCCCTGACAGCAGCTAAAGACTCCAAGATTAAATTACTTTTTCTAACAAAGTACAAATTATTGATTGATATTAGTTCCTGCCTTTATAATTGACAAAATGGAATTATTTGCTCAGAAATATAACAAAAAATGTCCTTCTTTACTTAATTTCTTTAAAAAACCCATAATCGTTGTCTTAGTTATAAAAAGGGAAGGTGAAGTTGAATTTTTTAAAAATAGATTTGTGTCTTGAAGAAAAATATTTAGTTAATTAATTGGAGGTCAGGGAAATTTAGCTGGGGTGTTGTGGAGGTATTTGGGATGGGTATCCCTGATAAAAAGTGTCTTGGAGACTCCAAGAAAATATTTGGAGGAGTTAGGTGGGGAATGCTACTTTGAATTGAAACATAGTGTTATTCTAAGCCCTTTTTGATATTCAGTTTTGAGAAGTTCAACACAAAATTAGCTTGAGACTATGACAATATCCAGAGAGATTAATAAAACAGGGTATTTAGATCCCTATGAAATAAACGAGCTTCTAAAAATATTCTACATCTTTGGGGGAGAACAAGAAGTTGTTTTTCTTGGAGGTAAAGGGTCATATGATAGAAGAACAATGCTCTACAACCATTGTTTAATTGGAAGGGTTGATTGCAAGATAAGTTTCAGAAGAGATGCAGAGAAAAAGGCAATACCCAAGTATGAGTTAGCTAAACCATGCTAAGTAAATTCATGATTTACTGAGATGATAAAGCACTTGAGAAGTCAAAATTCATTGAGTCGTAAAAAGCATACATAATATTTTCGAATGCTATCGACATCAAAGAGTTATTTTCTTGGTTTATTTTATTTTCAGGGGAATTGAAGAAGAGGTTGGAGAGAGGCTTGTTTTATTCTTACTTAAGTTCTGCCACTCTTGATTTACATTTTTCTTCCTGGATTTCTGTTCATACGGTACTGTTGGGCACTGACATGGAAGGATAAATGGAAAAAAACCAAAAAAACCAAATAAACTGTGAAAAAAACCCCTGCTTTTCTTAGGTCTGAATATCCTGAGAATCCCAAATCCTTTGCATCTAGGCACTTCACTGCACTGGAGTCAGAGATGTCGGCTTGATGGGGCTCTCAGGGTCTCCAGAAGAACCTCCCAGGGACATTTCATAAAATAGGGAAAGAAATCAACCACAACTTGTTCGCATCTCCTTTTTATTGTGAAAATCATGTCAGACAGATGTCAATTTTGCTTAATAAATGTGTAAAAGCAATATAAGAACTATTTCTTTGTCAGTTGTATTATTTTCATGGATCCTAGATAGCAGGGCTTTTTGCCATTTCTCGTGTGGTCTTTACTGAAGGATTGATGCACTCCTGCACTGGCAAATCCCCACAGTTCTGTACTGAGATAATCATCTTTTAACTTGGAGTTAGAATCTTGAATTAGGTCTTGAGGGTAGCTTGAAGTGTGCTTAAATCTTTCAGTTGAGGTACAGAGGAGTTTAGTAGTTTAAATTATGTAACATGTCCACATTTTGCCTATTATCTCCATTTTCTCACTTTGGAAAAGAGTCATATTAACTTGGGAATATATTATTTTATTTTATGATAGCACTGCTTTTGAATGTACTCCTTACCCATAGGAGTAATGAATATTTGTTAATAGTGATGGTGGCATGGCCAATAATTTCCAGCTTAGTAATAGATTTAAAGAGTTGCTGGACTATATGAATAAATACATATTCACAGAAACTACCAAGCTGGTGTAATATTTCCTGTACTCACTTTACTAAAGATGTGGAAAGCTATTTTTGACATGGTTATATTTATTTGTCAATGAGAATCATGAATGCCTTTTAAGCATTTAAATATCACGTAGGTACTTTTCCAAAAGCAATCAATAGTGCAGATTCATCAGAGACTTATTACCAGCCAACACAGCACACCTATCAAAGTGTTCTTCCTTTCAACTGAGGTGCACCTCTCTTATTAGTGGCATGCATTAACCATCTTCATTTGGGATTTTGCATCACTTTAGTAACTGCAGAATGATAGTTAGTTTAGATAATGAGCAACAGTGCAAGAAGCAAAATATTCAGCATAATTAATTAGAAATGAATAATTAATGTCTTCCATATACTTGCTTAAGTTCATCCAGCTGCCATGTACTATAAATGCATGAGTATTTTAGAAATTTAACAGCAAAAGTGATACAAGTACATGATAGTTGAACGCTACTTTTATACTTTTTGATCAAAGTCCTGCTGTCTGCATCAGACTTCAAGCTCTAGTGAACTGTGGAGGCTTTGCCTATGACTAGTAAAATATTATTCATCAGGAGCTGTAGTGATAGGACAAGGAGTAATGGGTTCAAAGAGAAACAGGGGAAATTCAGGTTAGATATATGGAAAAAAGTCTTTACTGTGAGGGTTGTGAGGCATTGACACAGGTTGCCCAGGAAAGGGGTAGATGCCCCATCCCTGCAAGTGTTCAAGGCCAGGTTAGATGGGGCTTTGTGCAAACTGATCTAATGGAAGATGTCCCTGCCCTGAAATCTTTCTATGATCTAGATTTGAATAGCATCCATTTTGATGATCAGATATGCTAAGATAAAAGTAAATAAGGCATAACTTCTCTAAGAGTATTAAGATACTAGTTCTTAGTATTTTTGCTAATTCAAATGCACATATATTTGGAATCAAGTGGATCATTTCCTGTGAAAAAACACTGGGAACTATCCTGTGTTTTTCATGTCTGAGGAGCCCTCCTGACTGATAGAAGTAGAGAGTTTCTAGGGAAAGCTAAGACCTACACCTTAATGAAAACATGTACTTGGAATATAGATGATAAAATTGTCTCAGGTGAGCAAAAACTCAACAATCACCTGTTATTAGATATTTCAGTAAATCCTTAGAGAAAATAGATCTTATAAGTCTGCTTCAGGAGAAGTTTCAGTTTGAGCTCACACATTTCTTGACTCAGAAAACAGCTTACCACAGGGCACAAATCAGAGGACAGGCTTCATTAGTTTCAGTTCTACAGTTTCATTGAACTACTTGTTTGCTTTTTGGTTTTTTAAATCTCAAATCCTTGGTGGTTTAATTTTACATGGTCTAATTTATTGGCCTATAATGGTAGTTTTGTTTTCAATTTATGAATGCTTTACCTTATTTTAATTGACATTTCTGGGCTTTGAAATTATTTCTGCATGGAACTCATTCTCAAAGGGTTTAATTTGGATCTGTGTAAAAAATGATGAATGTACAGAGGAAAGGGAAAGAATAAAAATAAAGAGCTGCATACAAATCCTGCAACTCGAAAACGGCTCCCCAAAGGGAGATTCTTTCAAGCAGATCAGTGTCTTTCTGTGTTGAAGTCAATGGAGCTACACTGGTTTACACCTCCTAGGGATCTGGATACACAACATTAATACCTGATTCAAAGCCCATAGAAATAATTTGCTTTCAGTATTGTAACTTTATGGCTGGAATAATCTGTTAGTATTTATGAGTCTCCTTCTTAATGAGTTCTGATGTGTTTGTTAGGAAGCTTGTGATTGTACCTTGCCCAGGGTAAATCTCTGAGGAAGTTTATTTCCTGGGATGCTCTTGGAGTAGTACACACCTTGGTGATAGCTGGATATAAATAGGCAACCCAGCTGTTCCTGTTGAGAAGATGTTGACTGTGTGAGGGCAAGGAGGGGGATATTCCATGAAACTGTTTGCTGTTTGTTTGTTTGTTTGTTTGTTTTCTGAAACACACCTCAGACAGTGTTTGGCTTCTAATATTAGGAATTGAAGTTGTTAATTTTGAAGCCCCTGTGAGAATAGTAAAGAAACCCAATGCTTAAAAGAGTTTGGTAAAATATACCTCCCACTCATTTACTAGTAAAAATAAGTCTACTAGGCAGTTTAGTCTTCTAACTACTTAGGTACTTAGGAAATTTGTGGGTTTTGCCCTCGAGAATGGGTGGAATTACATTCCTTGCATATATGCATAAGAAAGTTACCCTGCATCTTGGCTAAAATAGTTTCAGAGCAGCAGAACTGCAGCATAAAAATGGGTGAGAGATGACTTAGTGCCTGCTTGGTAGCGACTTCATTGGTTTTTATTGTTTTAAAATATGAACATTTCACAATTTTTCTTATTCCTTTTCTGCAGACCTTGCTTGAGAACCTCATGAGACCAGTAAGGATTTTATTATGACATTTCTGCATCTTCTGTTTTTGAGTAGGTTTCATCTTTACTGTTTAGGCATTGTAGTTCCTGGCCCAGTACAGTTAGGCCTGGGCAACAGTAAACAGTAAGCAACATGCCAGACAGAGAGAGCTGGAGGAAATACAGATGGCTTTTCATCCAGCTTGGTGTTTTTCTTTAATTTCAAAATTATTTGCTAATATGTTTCATTCACTAGATAGCTTATCACTGAGTTGCCTTATTCACTTGAGATAGCTCAGATGAATTCCTATCAAATAGTTTTGGTGGATTTTTTTTTTGTAAAGCAACAGATACCACTAAATTATTGCTGACACTTTTGGGTGTTTACCAAAGACAAGGAAAAAATAATGCATATTGATGTATCTTAATATGCAGGATGAAGTGTTTTCATCTCAGCTTATCAATATGTAATGGCTATCTGTTGCTCCAATAAAAAAAGAAAATGAAATTGAAATAACTTGATAGATCTCAAAAAGCACATCTCATAAGTTGATGATGGAAAGGATGATTTCATCATTGCATTTTTATTATTTATCCCTTATTTAGTGTCATTCCTTGTTTAAAATTTCAGCTATCAATGACATCATTATGTACTCAGTTTGGTAAACACAGCTGAAAACTCAAAAAATAGGAGAATTAGAATTTTTTTCCTGTTTCACTTGGGCAAAATACTTGCAGTTACTGCAGTGCAAATGACCTTGATGTAACAATGAAATTCTCATTTTTCCTATAAATTCAGCATGACTAAGTATGTTGAATGCTGCCACTCTTAAGGCTAAGTAAGAGTAATAAAAATTAGAAAAATAGTAACTCTTAAATACAGAGGAAATGTAAGTGATGTGGTTCCAGACTTGTCCTTGTGCTTCAGACTTTTTGCTTGATGCCATTAGTGTTCTTTTAAGCTCTTTTCTTGACTCCTGTACATGCATCCCATTGCTCTTTGCCTCAAGGTGCATAACACCTATATCATAAACCATGGGAGTTTTTAAGTGATACATTTTATGTAAAACTTTTAAACAGTGTGTTTATAAACTTTTAAAAGAGATTTTTGTCTCCTAATTCAGAGCTGAAAATAGGCATGCCGTAACTTCTGACTTTTCTTAGCTCTGTCAATGCCTGGATATCGTAATTCTCATTAAAGGAGAAATTAATTTCAATCATACAATACAGTTTATACTTTTAGAAGAAATAAAAATTCCAAAATCCCAGACACAGAGCATTTGCATTGACTTTAATCGCTGAGATTACTGTACTTCAGTAGTACTTAGTTCCCACTTAAATTCAAATTAAAAGTGTTTGGTTCCAGGGAACTTGAGACCAGTGACGTTGTGACAGCTATAAGATGGTTTGAGAAGCTCTGTGGCAGCAGTGCCAAAGTTTGTGGTGAATTGATTTGTTGGAGGCTGATATGTCCCAATTTCATGGCAAGGTGCCATGTTGTGAACTGGAAAAGGGAAAGTGCACACTGACATGGAAGCAGTTAGGAAGGCAGGCAAATCTCCTCAAAACATAAAATTATTTTCTCAGAGACAAATTTTTTGAGTAGATTTTTATTGCCACATTTGACACCTATTGCGATAAAACCCACAACTTTTCTGAGGCAAGCTTAGGTGTGCAACGTCTAGGAGGGAATTTGAGGATCACTTATGCATTTTTTGTGCATTCCTTCGATCATATACTATCTGGCATTGGAAAGAAGTTGCATTTGTGGGGATATGGCATGCCAGTATCAATTGTCAATAGAAAGTAAGACATCTTTTACAAATAGTTTTCTAGTATTTCTGCTCCTTAGTACCTACAAAACCCTACCTTACTCTGAGGCTGGGAGGATCCATAGCATTGTACATTGATGCTCAAATCCTGAGAAGATAAGAACTATATCAAAGTTGTAAAGTTTAATGGGCTGGATATCCTTTGGGATAAGCAGAAGGTTTCCTCTGGAGTTTTCTGGATGTGTCCCCAATATGGTGGTTCTAAACCTCTGGTTCAGCTAGACTTTTTTATCAAGGAATAAGCAAACTGTTGGAACGAATGCTGAGTGATCTTCAGTGTGAGCACTAAATCAGGTGAACATTAAAATTATACTTACTTCTCTTTTTTCATGTTCAATATGTTGATTCACAGAATGAGAATCAGAGAGAGAGGACTTCTGAATCTTACAGAGTTTGCTGTGATCACATTGCTTAGCTCTTTTTTACATCTCTGTCATGATTTGATAATAGAGACCTCCACTAATATGAATGCATCAGTGCTGTTCATTGCTGCAATATTCCTTCTCCTACAGAATGAAATCAACCATCTATTTCCAAAGGTTCACACACTGCTGAGTCACAAGCCAGGAGCAGCAACTTGTTAAAATATGCTTTTTTAGAATTCAATGTGACTACTTTATGATACTAAAAATGTCAGCACAAAGTATCTTAGCACTGGTGTTGTTTATTTGAAAATACAGTCACCTTAATACTACAGTCACCACTAATACTGCCTGTGCCTTTTAAATAAAATTACAGCCTTTAGAAAGAAACTTATGCCTTTTGAGATTTGGACAATATATGCAATATTTACTTTATATGTTTAATCTCTCCCTCCCTTCCCTCTATCTCAAAGCAGTCAGTCATTGGATAGCTAAGTTCTATTAAGAAAGCTATGAAAGATTGCTTCTATTTTTGTGGAAAATTACCTTATTACAACACATCAGATATATTATAAAACCACTGCATTAAAAAAAAAAAAAGGAATTCTTTACAGTGAGCAGGAACAGTGAAAAAAGACATATGCCTTGTGAAACTCACTATAGATATGAAAATAAACACCCAGAATAAAGACATGAGCTTACTAGAGAAATATAAATGATACATATAATATTTTGCAGAGATCAACAAAATCCCAAATCTGATAAATTTTGTATTAGAAGAAAGATTAAGGCAACAAAGGGCAAGAGTACATTGAAAAATCATTTCTTATATTTAGACTAGTTGAAGAGTTTCATAAACACTTTTTAGAGACTGACTTTCAAGTGTCCCAAGTTGGATAAAGGGCATATATGAAAAGTTCTTCTCTTTTTAATGATCTTAGCATTCTCCATCTATTTTATACCTCAAAAAATAAAAGACAAAATTTCCTATATGTTTTCTTCTAACATTGCCAGAGGTCATCTGCAGCACTGCTGCTGAACATAGCCCCTCAATGGAATAATTTCCCACAGGCACGTATCTTGTTTCATCAGAGCTGTAGCAAAGTCACGTTTTCTAGAAGAAGATATTTTTGCTCATACATCAGATTTACATTACTTAGGTTTAGAAAGTCACTCTGAAACTGACATTTCTATTTCTTTAAATTAAACTGGGAATTTTTTCCCTTTCCACATTTTCCACCCAGAAAAGGCCTGAAAATAAATATCTTCCCAAATTTTCCCTAATTAATTTTACTTCTGCTGCGAACAAGGGTGGCACAACAAGAGCCAAGAGTACAAGAACAGTACCTCACACAAAAGAAGAATTATGTATTTGTTTCTGCATAAACCCGTGCACTACTTCAGTCGTCTAACATGCCAATCCTCTTTGAATTAGCATGATTTCACTCTCTATAGATGTTTCCTTAAAAGCAAGTAGAACAAAAAAAGCGGGAAACCATGCAGTTCTGATTAACAGTCTGGGATGGTTAGAAATTTCAGGCTGTCCTTCTTTGCATAATTAGAGGGAACATGGCAGTGAAGAATGTGTCTCTCCTGAACAGAGGCTAGAATGGGGCAGGGGGAAGAGTGGAGACACTTGTATTTTTGGGTTTGTGGGGAAGGAGAAATCACACATATAGATAAAAAGACAGCCTAACATTGAAAGTTTCAAAATAATCTTGGGATATAAAGACCCACAGAATTTGTTATGAGCTTTACTTCATTAGGATTTTCCTTCCAGAGAAGTATTAATTTTTTTAGATTAACCTGAATACAGGATAAACACTAAAGGATGAAATCAAGACTAATCAAAACATCTAAATCTTTGATTACAAAAGTGGCAATTGCAGTAGAATTAAGAACAAAATAACTGTATTGAATAATTCCTTATTAGGTATGCTCAAACTTTTCTCTCGAAGAGTTTTTAATACCTTTTTTGTCTCTTTATTCTTATACTTTTTTTTTGCCCTAGAAAGGCAGAGAGAAAAGAAGGACGTGAAAACTGAAAAGGAGGAGGAAGGGAGAAAAAAAAGTCTTGCTACATTTATGCAAAATACCTGTTTTTCAGTGGGTAGCCTGCTTCCATTGTGATATACTTTATGTCTTTACTTTCCGAGACACACAAATAATTGCTCTTTACAAGAATTTCGTATAACAGCTGTACACAGAAAAGCAAAGTCAACACATACTGATACATTGATATTAGTAATATAGAATTTTGTGCCAAAGGTTGAAATGGGGAGGAGAACAAAATATTTTACCAGAACTAGGAGGAAAAGATCCTAGCATAGCTAATAGTCTGTGCTGTCAGCTGCAACTGTGACTTTCCAGGAAAAGGACTGTAACTGAAAAAGCCACATTTCTTTTTATCTTCCACTTTTTTATTCTCTTTCCCCCTTTATACATAGTCCATCTTATAAGAAGCCTGGACTACACTGTAGCAACAGGAGTAAAAGTACTGCCTGAAATATATTCCTTTCTTTTCTGAGCAAGAACACTTCAAATTCTTGGGGATAATAACTGAAAGGAAGGAGGAACAGGAAGGATTATTAAAATGGAGGTGTACTTAAGATGGTTTTGATGCGGCTCCCTGGGGGGCACTGTTTCATATTGTCAAATACATTTTTTCATCATGAATAATGTGCTCACTGTTGGAGGGCTGCCTTAGTGACTTCCAGATCCAGGTTTTCTGAGGCAGGTAGAGTTGGCAGGGCTGAATGTGCCCTTTGCCCAGACCATCCAGCTCTCAGGGAAAGGATGCTGCCCATTGTTCAGCTTTCTCCATGAGAGACCTCAGTGCCTGACTGTTCAATGGCCACAGGTGAAGGACCTGTGCAAGTAAGCAAGGGATAACAGCACCACTAATGCTGTGGGCCTCTTTCCATGATCGTGGCTTTAAATGAGCCTGCTCCCACACCACACAGTCAGCTTTGCTGGGATGCTTATTTCACATAACATCTTGATGGTCAACAGCACTGGCTTGAGTCAGAGCAGCACATGTTAAGCAGGCTGGAATGAATAGTGTGAAACAGGGAAGTTGTACAGCTGGCTACGAAAGAAAACATGCAGGCTTGAGAGCAGCAGTTTGACCCACCAGGCAGGACACCCAAAAAGGCCTGTCCTTCTTTATTCTCTCATTTATATATCTTTCTTAAAACAATCATGGATTGGTCAAACAGGTTAACACCTCTGTAAGTTCACAGGATAAAGACATGGTCAATCATCTTTCTCTGCCTTAGGGGAAAGGAATGAAAAACAATCTAAAAGTTCAAAACAATCTTGGCCAGTTAGGAAAACAAGGGCTATGTTTATAGAAAATGCATGGGAACTTCTACTACAAAACTACAAACATGGAACACTGCAAAAAGCAGGGCAACACAGGGAGAATTCATTTTACTGTGTCTTGAAGTGGCTCTCCAGAGGTGTGCCAAGGACAGGCTCTTCCCAGTTTAGATGAGGACACAGGTGCTGTTTTACGGCTGGTGTGCTGAGGATAGGGTAGCCAAAGATGGGAGCTTCCAAGGCTGTGGAGGGGAAGGAGAGGCCACAGGGCCTGGGGTGATTCCTGCCAACGTGTTCATACATATGTGCCTGAAAGAGATGGGATCTATGGGGTGCCAGCTGGGAAAGGTCAAAAGCAGCACCTCCATGTTTCCAGCTCACTGGGCCTTTGTGCAGAGAGCTGTAAGACAGGCAGATTTTGCTGCTCCAGGTGTTCTTGCTGGAAGATGGGCACAGCCCCAAGGTCTGGTCAGAGACATCTGCCGCTGCTCCCCACCCTGCCTCTCTCACTCCAGAAGCTGTGGGCTCAGCCACCTCCTTCATGGCTCTGCCCTGATCCAGGGGCTGCCACAGCACCTCAGGGAACCCCACAGTTTTGGTGCAGGGAGCTCAGCTTGAGATCACAGACTTACAGAATAGTTCTGACAGCAGCCACAGAGCTCCTTCCTGCCTGAAGAAGCGGCCAAAGAGAAAGCTGCTCTGCAGTTGGGTGAGCCCCTGGGAGAGAGATGAGTGGGGGGGAAAAAAATCTCTTGTACCAGGGTTTTTCTTGCAAAAGTTTTGCAGTGCCTTCAAGGTGTCCCATTACCCTGCACCCATCAGGGCAAGTCAAAGGGTTGGAGCCCTGAGTAACCCTCACCTTGGAGAAAAATGCTTAGTTCATGTTGGCAGTGTGCACATGTGTATAGACATCATTTAAATCCTCAGCCCATCACCTACACAGCAAAAATTACACAGACTTTAGAAAATACTCAAGAGATTGGGCTAAAGACCTTGCCTGTGATCAGAAACTGCAGTGACTTTGGGCCCTTTCATATATGGAAACAGAAGAAACAAGTAAGAAAAGAAATACTGTGTTTCTCACTTGCTTTTAGGCAACACTACAGCTTGGGAACAGCTTGAGAAGTGTTACATTTAGCTGTCTTCATTGTAATTAGCTGCTATTCTTTATTTGCTAAATAGCTGGAAATGCATTTTGGCAAAAGGGGCTGGGAGCATTTTTCAGATGTTTCTTTTGCTGTACCATATTCTTAGTCAATTAATTTTAGTCTTTCTGTGTGTTACAGCTAATAGTACAATGTTACTAGAGTAACACTGCTTTCTCTGATAGCTTTAGTATTCTAAAATTAAAAATTATTAGAACTGAAAGGGCATTTTCTATTATATTCATCATTATCTTTTGTAGAAACAAGTGAATTAATTTTGAAATTCATGGCTCTTATTACACAAATGAATACTTCATGTTGTTAGTAGGCAAACAGTTTTTCTTCTGTTTTCCTATTATTTCCAAAAAATCTGTCTTTGAATGTTCAAGTAGCTTTTTAACTTCATATTTAAAATATTATTTTGACTTAACATTTTGAATTTCATCTTTTTAGACAACATTTCTTACATGTTTATGAAATTAGCTTATAAGATGATGTTATGGATACAGACTTTTCAGATCATGGTTTTACATGGTGGGCTTCCAGAAAAGCAGCCCCCTTTCTGCTCTTCTGGTGAATACAGCATGAAAACATGCCTGATTCTCTAACTCTGCCAAGTTTAAAAATTGCTCTTGAGCTAACAGACTTCCTAAGTTTCCATTAGATGGACAGGTGTGTATATATACACTTTTGACATTGCTTTGAATTGAAATTGTACCCACACTCAAAATTTTTTAACCAGATAATACCAGAAAAAAAGAAATCCTAGTAATTTCTTGTTGCTTTATTTCATTTATGTTTTGCATACTTTTGAATTTTGTTTATACAAACATAGAGGGATGTGGATGATATTTTAATTTTCTCTTTCCCAGCTAAATTACCTACTGCATTAAATTAGCTATATGCAAAAAGAGCTTCCTAATTGATATATTTTTTCCGGGATGGCACTAAAAAAATGAAAGGTATTTAGCTCATGAGACTTTTTTACTTATTTTAAAAGACAAGACAATTTGAATATATACATACTTGCCACTTTTTAATTTAGTCAAAATTGGTTTGAGGTTTTCATATTCTTAATTTTCCCTCAAGTATGTTTAAGAAATCTATCTATTTTCCCTGAACCATAAAGTTCAGTACACTAAAGTCAGTACTGTTCCTTCTTTTATATCAGATTCACAAACTTGAGCTTTGTCTCTAACTTCAAGGGAATTTTTAAGAGAAACATATTTTCTAGCATTTTTTTGTGAGTTTTCTAGTTCTAAAATTCTGAATTATGGGTTTTCACTATGCGTGAATACGTTCAAATTTTCTCTGGCAGGTGTTTCTCTGAAACATTCTTTCAAGTTTTCTGCTAAATTTTAGCAACACAAGTGGACTGTGCGCTTTTTTATTCTAATCTGATTTTGATTGGATAACCCTGCTTGTCTTGATGTAAAGCATTAAAATTCTTCACTTATCCTTATGACAAAGTATATGACCTTTCACTTTCCTTGCATTATTATTCATCCTTCTTTGATAACATTGGCATGTTATTTTCAGTGCTCTGACATTCCTGGCAGTCTGCCATGTTCTTCACGCTTTTGACCCAGAAACGTTAGAAAGGAAGGCACATTTTCAAAGAAGTTTGTTCCTACAGGAAAGGTAAACACATTGTTTTAAAGAAACTACTTTTCTTCTGCCCTTTGTGCTCTTGGTTTCCTTTGTTATTCTTTTTCTTTTGAACAATTAATCTTGATGTATGCATTTGAAAGTAGCTATGGACTGACAGGCTGTGAGGTAAACTCACATCAAAAGTCATCTGGATATTATGGCATAAAACCTGAATTAAATCAGATTCTATGTTCTTTTGTAGCACTCCAAACAACAAAGTTAATTGAGATTAGTAAGATATAAAAATAATTTCACATCCAATTCTCAGTATAAAAGGCCTTGATTTTTTGATATGTGATGGACACATCTGAAAAAATCTGAAAAGTATTTCTATAGTCTATGTCTTTTTTGTTTCTTCTGCCAATGGAAAAGCTTGGACTCTTTAAATAAGCCCAATGTGAACTGATTATTAACTGTGTACTCCAGTGACGCTTGTTAGCCCATATAAATTAAATTGTTGCTGACATTTTCGATGCCTGGTTCCTGGAAAAGATCCTAAAACTCAACAGTCCAGTTTTTCTTAATTTATGCATGGACACATTAAGTTGTGCAAGGAAGGAAATAACATGAACTGGCAAAGGTTTGCACATAATTTCTCAACAGAGATATGTCTGCATTTCTACCATATTTGGATGTTTAGCCATCTTAGGTCTGAGTCTATGTCCAGTCTATGCCTAAGTGTTCATGTCAGTAACAACCTTTGTCAGATGTGATAACTTACACACTACAAAATTCCTGCTTCGGAGAAGAAGGAGATGATGTGCACTTCTTGACTGTTTATAAATCTAGTGGCTAGAACATTTGCCCAGCCTGTGGGTGGTTCACATTAAACTGCGTCTAGGTAAAAATCTTGAATTTAAGGCTCCTTTTTTTTTCCCCTGCTGTGTGTCCTGTGCTACCTTTTCCATATCCTTTTTCTAAAAGCAGGAATTTTGCATCCTTTGTTGGACATAAAGGCTGTACGCTGATTCTAACCTCTGACCTGCCAGTTAGTCAATTCCCTGGCAAGGTATATTCCAAGACTTAAATTACTCATTGACTGTGATACCATGTGCTCTGTTTTCTGAATGAGTCAATTTATTTCTGAGATAATTGGATGAGACAAAACATCAGCATCTCTTTTTGCACCCATTTAGAAGACAAAAGGCAATGACAATAGATTCAGGTGAAAGTCTAGATAACATCTAGCTCTCAAAGGGACTTAGCAATTTGAAGCTGTATATGTGCATCTCAGCCAGAGTTGTGGTGGACTTCTGAGCACTGAGGATCTGCAGGTGCAGAAGGAATCACAGATTGATAAAGGGTGACTTACTGGTTCACATCTTCTCTACGATTTCTATGTAGTTCATTCTGAAAAATCAGTGAACACTCCACTTTTAACCAGCTAATGCTGGCTGTGTTGGAGTGCAAGACTTCTCAGTATAACACAGTCTTTCATCACATTTTCTCAAGACTTGAATCACTAAATGAATGCTCAGAGTGACAGGTACTGTACAGAAAACTCCAGTATCAAATACACAACTTTATCATGGCCCCATAAGAAGGCTTTTAAATGACTACTGAGTGAACAATTTGTAGTGCTTGAAAGAGGTCTAAGCAAGCCTGACTTATGACTCTACCTAGTCATGTGAGTGAAGGAAACTAGAAATGTATGGCACATTTTATGATTGGCTGATTGATTTACCCAACTCTATTCATTTAAACTAGTAGTCTAATATAGACCAGTAGGACAAAATTGAGACTGTGTAAATTGTATGAAACTTTGTTCCCTTTTGCATCTGTTGTTACTTTGTTAGCCTGGCAACAATTAGGACATTTCCTAATTGTTACTAATTTCCTCTTTATATTTAGAGAATATAATTTTTGCAAGCTCATTAAATCTCATATGATTTTCAAAATTAATTATTTTTTGTAAGACTGGCAAAAAAATCATATTCTTTTTTTATTCAACAGTAAGAGTATCAGGATGATAAACCTAGGAGATTTATACAGGTTTTTTATTAAACTGTTTTCCAATCCTGCCTTTGATTGATAGTTTAAAAATAATTTGTCTCAACTTTCTTGCATTTGCAGATAACATGCACCAAGAAGTCATACAGGAATATTGTGACATACAGTGTTACCAACTTTTCTGACAGTAATTTATTGTCCCAACAGTTATGTGATTTGATTACTGTTTTACTGTGAGTAAATCACACAAGACACTGTAGCAATAAGGAGTCTACTGGAAGCAGTGTCTCTAAAGTACTATTAAACACTCAGTTTCTTCCCAAGACTAAAAGGATAATTAAAGACTATACTGAAATCTTGAAAAAAATGATCTATCATTCCAGACCACTTGAGGTAGATTTTGAATGTCCTGCAGTGAGCTGACTGGAAAATATCTGTATATATGATCCACCTTTTGGAAGCTGAGCAGTTGTTTCATATTCCATCAGTTAATTAAAACAAGAATAATACGGGACTACAGACTTTGACTTACAGATTTCAGAAACTGGAAAAAAAAATTGCAGTCACTGTCACCTGGTGAACAAACTGGGGTTCCCTGCTTTTTCTTCACCTTCTTTAAGTGTTTCAAGTAGAAATTCCTGTCTTTGATTCATTTCAATCTTCTCTTCAGATTTTCCCTCTTTTCTGTAGAAGATGCACTAGTTTAGGTTCTTGTCTTACCTTACACACAGAGAAAATGAACTATTTGCCTTTTCAAAACTATTACAGTAAAAACAGCATATTTGACCCAATCTTTTTTACTTGCATAGTAGTTCCATATTAAATCTTGGCATCTTTTTTTCTGATGAGAATACTGGTGCACAAGAGTAATCAATATCAAGAAAATGATGTTTTAATGTTAACTACGGGCTTGGAAAAGATCTTATTGGTGAAAAGTGTTTTTTTCCATAAGGGTTATGAATCTGAATAAAGGCTGGTCTAACAGACCATGAAAGTTTAGGCTCTCCTAGCCAGGTGGCCATGGCATTCACTTTTAAACAGGAAATTGAAACTACTTGTCTATGTTTAAATCTTTTAGTTAACACACTGTCATTTCATCATTACATCCTTAGCAATACTTTTCTTTTAAAAATATGTTCTGGGGATAGTATAAAAGGTTGAAATAAATAAAATGTTTGAAAGATTCTAATTTATCACCTTATGACTGATACTATATGAAATTTCCTCCAAAATTATGAAAATACTTTTGTAAAACAGGAGAGGACAATCCTAATATTGGTTTCAGGTAATGACTGATAAATAAATTTTACCTGAAGATCTTTTTACTTCTTTGTCTCTTTCAGATCTATTGAATAACTGCATAGGAAAGACATTTTAAATTTAGATTTTGAGATCACTTAAATAACTTTACATGCATGTTATTTCTTTAGTTAATAGAAACAGATTTTTTAACACTTTATGAATAAATCTGTGATGACAGTAACATGAATTTAGTAAACTGAGCTGACTGTGCTGGAAGCTAGAAAACAACTGAATTGGTTAAACCTAAAGCAGCCATGAAAATCTTCTATTTTGAAGCATTCTACTTTCACATAGTAAACCAGAATTTTTGTAGATGGCATTTTTATCGCATGAAAAAATAAGCTTTGATGAGCAAACTGGTTTGATTACTGAGAATGAGCTGAACCAGTTACTGAAGAATTCAGACACAGCAAACCATGTAACAGAATATAAAGCAACCAACATACACACACACACATATATATATTAATATTATTGACCCATATGAATAAAATGGTTTATAAGGCAGTGAGCTTGACAGGTGAGGGAGAGAGATTACTCTCCAGAACACAGATTACCTTGGGTAAAAAAATACGTCAGATTTTTTTTTTTCATTTGAATCAACTATGATTTCTATCACATGCTTCTGCAGCTCCTAGGTTTTTGACATGACATTAGTGATAGCATTATTAATGATGTTTATTTTTATGCAGGGGGTGTGTGATTATTACACTGGCATTGTTATATTTTATATCAATTTTGTATGTTGTCTTGAAAATAGCTCCTCTTGAAGTCAACACTGTGCAGCCTCAGAATTCATCATTGTAAATCCATTACACTTCCTTTTTTCCAGTCAGTTTGATCTCTCTGGGAAAGTATGTCATGCATCTTTATAAACAACGTGTTCTGCTCTGTGGAGATGTGTGCTAGTAAAAAAAAATTGACAAAACAGAAACAAAAGAAAACAAAATCCAAAATGGGTTCCACATGTAAAAATGTTTTCCCGTTGGTGAGCTTTCTCCATAGTTATGCAAATTAAATTTGGCAAGATTTTTGTGACAGCAACAATGCATGTTGACAATCATGTCAAAACTAGAATTTGAGGTAATTATACTGTAGATTTTACTATATGGTGCCATGTCTTGATCTGAGACACAAAGTCACTCACAGTGCAATCCACCTGCTTATAAATATTGATGTTCCCAACATGACTTGTCAGATTGGTGATGAGTACAAGCCCTTTCTTATAATCCAGCAAATTATTGAACAACATAAGTTCACTGTTGTTTATCTTGCCAGCTTTGTTGTGATCAATTGCTGTATACCAGATGTCAGCTGCCAAAGCAGCACATTGAAGTCATCTGTGATGAGCAGTTTGCCTGCCACAGGATCTATGCCAGAGTTGGAGTGAAGGCTGTTGAACTCTTTATTTCCCTTACAGAATTTGGGGCTTTTTTTTTTTTTTTCAAGTTCCAGTGACAGCAATGTTGAACTAGCTATATAATGGCAGTAGCACTGGTCTGAAATTCCTGCCTGGTCATGTTTGGTTTTGGTTTGTTGTTGTTTTTTTTTTTTTTTACTGGACTACATAACTTTGTAACTGCAAATTGTGCAAGGTTATTGGCATTGCCTGGACATAGCCTCTCTGTGGGTTCCAGAGATGATTAGTTCAACTGTGCTTTCCTAGATCCTCTCAGTATTGGTATGGTTCTATAGTCTTCACAATATCCTTTGCTCCATTGGCAGGTTTTGTTTTGTTTTATCCTTTCCTCATATTGTTATGGGAATGTTAGTATTAATCATTTAAGCTATCACCAACTCGCTTCAGTTCTCAATAGGACCAGATACAGATTTTGTGTCATTTTCTCACACCTGGTTTCTTTGGCTCACAAGGCAAACTGGCTGTGCTTGATTCATGCCTTCTTTTAAAGCATACCTGAAAGGTTAGTAATTTCTGAATTCAAATTTTTGTTGGTAAAAGGGAGCAGTTTTGAAGGTCTTTGTGTAACTTCATCTTTCCTTCTATCCAAAACTGAAGCTGTAACTCTTGAAGGGCAACTTGTGTTGTTCAGGAACTGATACACTTAATGTGACTGGAGATTTTAGGAATATATAAAGGTTATTAAAAGGCGGAGTAATACAATTGTAAGGAACTGGGGTCATTGAATTGAGCAGTGGTTAGTGAGATCTCTCTTAATAAAGGGATGAGCAAAATGTGCTGAGTACTCCTCCAGAGCTATTCTTTCAGCAAGTTCTGAAACATTTGATGAACATTTCAGCTGTTGCCTAGGTCATATGAAATAGTCCTCACTAGCACATAGACTGTTGAGGAAAGCTTCTGAATGAATCACCTGAATTTTTCTGCTGCAAACCTCCATTGTTTTACTTGTCTGTGTCACTGATGATTGCTTGGATAAGGAGTAAGAGATTTCCTCCTCCTCCTTCAACTAGAAACAGAAGGAAAACTCAGCAGTAACTGAGAGGTGCATATGACTTCGTTAAGCCCTACCAGCTTTTAGAGAGATGTTGTACAGCATATTTGAACATTCCCTTCTAAACCAGGTCCTTTTTATAAGATAGTTGCTGAGGGCTCTATGAGGAATAAAGTTGAGGATGATATAACTACAGAAAACTTGCAGCACTACTTTCCAAGTTTGGGCATCCAAGTGTCATAATCATGCTGGAGTTGTTGTTTGTGTGAAGGGGTTTTTGCAATAGTTGTTATATTTTTTCAGTGAACATTGCATGCCTAACCAATATATATATGTATTTTCTGTGCATCTAATTTTTATATCAGAAGCAAGTTCCTCATTCAATATGAAACACTGTGGTAACCAGCTTCTTGTTTGACAAGAATATATGAATTGAACAGTGTTAGAGGGAGAAGAAAGACTCACTGAATCTTGAACTAAGAGACCAGGGATTTCTGCCAGGTCATTTGGTAAGGCTCTCAAGTTAAATATTTCTTTAGTACTTCTGAAACAGAGTCATTCTATTTAAAAATTTATTGTGCTCTTGTTGGTATACCAAATTTTCTTACTTTGAATCACATGAAACTTATTAGCTTTAGAAATTATATATTAATATGTTAAGTATATATGTTTATACACGTTTATAGATGAAATAGTTCAACTTCCACAGCAAAAAGATAATGGCATTTTAATGACATTACACAATGTGCAATACATAGAAATGAGCCAGTTTCTGTTCAGTGTGAAGGGATAATAACTGAACAGAATGAATTTGTCAGAAGTAATACAAAAAAGAAGTATAATAGTAAACATAACTTTAAACCTTCCTGACATCCTAAACTACTAAGAGAAAATAAGATTCAATGTCACAAAATCTGTATCTGCTGTAAAAATTAAATATTTGTGCTTACATCTATGAGGATATGAGCATTGATTAGAGTTAAAATCAATGGTAAAAATGTATATATATACTTGGAAAAGGATCAGTATCTGTGTATTTCACATAAGATACGTGGGAACACTGGACCAGACAGAAACTGTCTATTTAAACTGTCAGACTTAAATTATAGAGATAACATTTTCTGAAAGCAATATGAGAACTGGAAGAGATAATATAAAATCCCAATGAATCCTCTGTAGTCCACATTTCAGTCCTTCTACTCAAGCAAGAAGAAAAGTTTTAATGCCAGTGACACCTTCCTTCTAAAGAAATAATAAAAACAACTTTCCTATTGTAAAAAAAAAATAAAAGAGAAGAAAAAGGAAAGTACAATTTTTTTGCGTGAATGATTAACTGAGACTGAGGAAGCAGTCTAAGAAATGCAGTTGGAATTAAACAAGTTTCTGGACTTTTTTGGATTTATAGGGATATGCTGTGAAGGATGTCCTGATGATAAGGTATTAATGATCTAATAAACAAGTAATCATCTCTCTTTTTGAACTTGAAGTTTCAGCTGCAGGAGGGTAAACAAAGTGTTCCCTGGAGCATGTTAAAAACATCTTAAACTTTTCTCTTCATACAGCTTTGTAATACAGATGCTTGTCCAAGAGTATCTAGCAGAATCCAATTTAATATGCTGAGGTGAAGAGCTGAAATGGACCCCTTTAAAATTATTTAAGACAGTATATTCTGTTGATAGTAAAAGCTGACACAGAAAACATCAGCAGTTGGAGCTCAAATATTACAAATTGTTTCATTACAGCTATTTTGTATCTAATTCAAGACTGAATTAGATGAAATTCTGAAAAGGAGGGAGGAGTTACCTTTTCCTTGTATTCCTTTGTGACTGTAGAATCATGGAATATCCTCAGCTGGAAGAGCCCTAGGAGAATCATTGAATTCAACTCCTCTTTCCAGTGTTGTCCAAATACTCCAGGACTGGGGCCATGACTATCTGGGGAGCTTTTCCAGTGCTTGACCATTCTCCCTGTGAAGAACTTCTTCCTGTTTTTCAGTCCAATGGGATAGCAAAGCAGGTGGGAGGTTCAATTATAAGATCCAATTATGTAATATACATTTATCTAAATTGCACCTTGATGTTTGGAACAGCAAATACAAGCATTGCATAGATTACTCAGCAAATAAATGGATAAATGTGGAATACATTGCTAAGACAGCCTACAATCTATACCCAAAACTTGGCCCTTGGTCTTGGTACAGTTGACAGCCTTCAACAGAACGTGGTTTCTGTGGTGAGAATGCTGGAGAAAGGAAGCAAGAGCAAAGGGAAATCAGCTCAATCCCTCTTAGAGAAGGCAATCTCCTCATCAACACTTAAACCAGCTCCAGGATATCAGAACTCATAAAACTAGGCCAGAAAGATATAGAGAAATAAAAAGGTTAATGATGAAGCACGATGTTAGCTTTCAGAATGGAAATAAAGGGAGAGGAGGGAAAAAAATTTAATTTTTCTCAAAGGACTTCTTCTTAGGTAGAGTGAAGCATTCCAAGGGAACCCATTGTTAGTATTGAAGAAAGCCCCAAATAAAAAAAACCTAAAAGTCAGAGAGAGCCCTTTTAACCCCAATCTGGTTACTCTTACATATTTTATTTCCATTTCACATTCAAATATTGTGTAATATTTATGAGGCTGTTCTTTTTCTGCTTTTTCATTTGTTTTGTTTTAAACCAAATACTATCCTGGAGAAAAATTCACTGTCTATTATTGAATGGAAATAGAATAATATTTTGGAATATTTTCTTTATCTTTGGTCCTATTTCCAAATTCTTAATTGCTGACTTGTGCTGCCAACAAATTTATGAAACTTTTGTGCATAATAAATGATTTAAAATTTTTATAATTGATCTTAATATAATTATAAAAATATTATTTCACATAAAATCATTTTAAAATTGTGTGACTTAAGTTACATCCATCTGGTTACACTAAGATTCAGTTTTTATCCTGGACTTTACCTTTGCCTATGTTTTCTACCTGTTTCTTTGAATTTGCAAGGAGCTAATTTGCTCATCTGGTAGGGAAAAATCTTATAAGTTGGTATCATAAGTCATCCTTTTGCAAATATAAATTTGCAAATCTCATGTACAGGGGTGATGATAGGTTCTCCAAAAAGAACACCAATTTTCTTGTAATGGAGCAACATTCCCTAAGGCTGTTGTGGAAATGGTGGCCATGAGAAACACTGCAAGGTCTCTGCAAGGTTAATCAGTGCAGGTAAAGTGATGGAGACTTCTCTGGCAGACTCTGAGGTCATATTCATCACTTCTCCTCTGTGTGTTGTAGTAGCAAGTGCAAAGTTGCTTCCTAGAATGTGTTTGTAGAATGTGTTTTTTGCCATGGTTGTCCATCACTGGATGTGCATAAAGCTCTGTCCTGATTTGGGAGCAGGAGGAGGGAGGAAGGTTGATATTTGCACACAGAAATGCTGATAGGCTTTGGCACATATACAGTATAAACACATAATCTGAAACCTATGAACCAGAAATAGTAGCAAGTTTGAATGTGTTGCAGAAATGCTTTGTGGTCTTGAGCCACTTGCTGGAGTAATTTATTGAAATGTAAATTTAAGCAGAGTTGCAGTAGTAGCTCAGGTGCTCTGAGCTGGATATATGAATGTGTTAGGCAAATGGCTGCATTATTTAGTACTTGATAGATTGCTTAAACACTAGAATGTGCAGCTTCTTGATCAGCTCATCTTCACTACTTTCTCTGACACTTTCAGGTAATGTGAAAGAGAAATAGCTTCCATTTACTGCAGCAGATTCAATAAGACAAAGTGTCTTAATCTTTCTTGTTGATTTCTTTAATGAAAGTTCAAATTAATATTTCCATTCAAATATTTAGAGTTGAACTTGAATCTCAGTTGAAATTCTCTTCAACTGCAGCAACCAAATGCACAATACACATACTCTGACAGGACCATTTTGTCATAAATAAAGAGCAGATTCATGACCTCCTGTTTGCCAAACATTTGGGTATCTCATATCTCTCACAAGCGGCTCCAGAATATTAGGAATATTTGCTTCAACAATAGAGATATAACTTGCTGAAATATCACAAATCCATGATGGTATCTTTTCTGATACCATAAGGCAAAGTGTGTGTAAAAATAAAAATCTGTGAAGGAACATTTCCCGGTCTATGGAGTCAAAGGTTGTACTAAACCTCTCTCTCTCAATACCTTTCCAGTAAAGTTTCATAACAGTAGCAATTCATTTTAATTTTCAGAAGTTTAGTTCCCAACCATAGCATTCTGAACATATGCATTTTAGAATTACTAAATGAATATCCTAAAACTAATTCTGAATAAGCCCTGATAGCACTTAATTCAATAGAAGGTAGAATCCCCTTAAAAATCCAGACGCAATTTGTCACTGCTCAGATAGAATAGTCAATGCTTTATGATCTTTAGATGTTTTACAGTAAGGCAAGATCATCTCATTTTATGGAGATATATCATCCTCATTTACAAAGAATATAATGCAGTACTTTTTCACCTGATTCAACTAAACCAGCTGAGTGATCTTGAAATTTAGGTTAATTGATTTATATATGATCTTATACTGAAAAATGGTTTCTGTGGAATTGTCAGACTTGGTGTAGTGTCAGCATATTTTTGTGAATAAAAGGAGTTTCTCTAAATGAAGACAGACTAGTCTTTGCACAAACATATTGCAACCACTGGGGTTTTTTGTTTCCTAATTGAAGCTATGTGAAGTTTTTTTTAC
The DNA here is from genome assembly GCA_013400955.1 of Drymodes brunneopygia. Taxonomy (NCBI): domain Eukaryota; kingdom Metazoa; phylum Chordata; class Aves; order Passeriformes; family Petroicidae; genus Drymodes; species Drymodes brunneopygia. Next base: position 70,339 of record VZTZ01013578.1, on the reverse strand, counting down.
TTATCTTATAACCAAGTTAAAAAGATTCATGGTAGCCCTTTGTAAAAAACCATCACAATAGGAAAGAACAAAGTGATTATTAACCAGAGTGCCTGCCTTGTTGTTACAGAGATATATAGGACTATTCTCTTCACCTCTAATATCAGTTGGCCCTGACAAATATTTGTCTAAATTTTAAGTGATTATGACATTTCACATTCCCTGTAATCCTTTAGTTTTTTTAGAAATCGACTTTTGCTCCATGTATGATTTCCTTTGTCCAAGGAAAAATGTGACCAAACTCACTTGCTAATCAGAAGATCATAAAGAACTTTCTATTTTAGGGTGCTAATATGAGACCTTGTATATGTATATGTATAAATTATAAACAAGTAATAGAAATTATTTGCTACAAGGGACTATAATTTAAGAAAACTTTCCAGTCTGCTCTGAAGCAGCATTTAGTACATCTGTGGAATTCCATGCCCATGGAATTTTGTTGGTTTCAAACAATTAAATTACCTTGGAGACAGAAGGGTATTGGGTTTATTTTTGCATTTATGAATATGTTCTTCCAGAGTTCTTGTGCCTTTTACTCTTTGTTCAAATCCTAGCTGACATTTAAAGCAGCCAGTGTAACTATCATTACACTGATAATAGCCTTCTACTTTTGCAAGGTAAACTGGATGTTCTTGCTGTCCTCAGGAGTGTTTCCAAACATGCCTGTAGGAAGGATAAAATAATACATTATGGCTTATTTTCTCACAGAGGTCACCCTTGCATCACCCCTGCTACAAACACCTTGTCACCTAAAAACTCTGCTAACAGTCTCTAGAAAATTCCCAGAAAGAAAGTATGCATACATAAAGTATCTTTTGAAATGCTTCCCTAAGGCTGTAAAAGAATTTGGATAAATTTCTCCAGCTTTCCAGAAGAATACTATAACCATTAGTCTGAGGGAAAATGAATACACTGCTTATAGATATACTTTTAAAGTGCTGCACTTCCAACATGGAATTATTCTTTCGAAGCCTATTTTTAGTAGAGGGTTTTTGCTATGAATCCTGAATTCAAGATGGTAGCCAAGTGCCTAGTTTTGGCTAGAATTTAAGACAAATTCCTGTCAGTGGTGTTTCCTCCAGACAGAAATATCTCTCCAGATTACAGTTGGTTCCTGGATTGTTCTGGCCATGAAGAAACTTAGGTGGTATAGAAAATCAGACTGAGACTCTGTCTTCCCATTTTTTTTAATATGTAGCTTATTGATAGAAATCTAATTTTTTTTCATTTATTCAATGGCATTGATACAACTTTCACAAAAATTTTTGATTTCTGGTCTATTTCTTAGTCTCTTCTAAAGCCAAAACTGTAATGTTCTGAAAGGGCTGAGCCATTTGTTTTATTTTAAGAAACTGTACTGGAAACTGAAAAGTGCTTATAATTTTCTTTTGTTCAACATGGGCATATTGAGAATGCCCTGCTTAGGCAGATCACTCATCCATCTAGCACAGTATTCCGTGTCCAGAAGAAACGCAGGGATTCTCTTGCCCTCACACTCTGCCAGCATTGACAACTGTTGTGTTAGGGATATTTGAGGGACTGTCACACTAATCCTTTTTGTATGTCTGCTGTCCAGTAATCTAATTCATATGTTAACCTGCTGATATTGTCTGTGTGCACGTGTCTTTGTGTCAAAAAATTCTACCACCTGCTGTGGTGAAGAAATATCTTCTTTTATTTCTGTTCATCTGATCCCCTGCTACTTTTATCAAGGATGCAGTAGATCTTGTATGCAAGTACCAGCTGTGCATAAAATGCCTCATGTCACCATGATTTTATAAATACTGGTCAGCATTTTCTCTCCAAAGAAAGGGGCACCAACCGTATTAGTCTTGTACAGCAGCTGCCCCATGCCTTTGATCTCCTTCTCTAACGCCAGTAGACTCTTCCAGAAATGGAGCACCAGAGCCACATGCAGTGTTCATATGTGGGTTTGGTCTTTTTATGTGGCAACAGAATGAAAAATTTTGTGGTTTTCTCAATATCTGCCATGTTGATGTACAACACGTAATCAGCTGCTTTGCCAAATGCTGAACATTCAGCTGATGATTTCCAAGGACTCTAAAAAGTGATTAAAAAAATCTCTTCTGAAAGGCAACAGCTAGTCCAGCTTTTTGGACTTTTTATTCTGCTTACATAAGATCTCATTATTTTTTCTCATAAACAAATAATTGGCAATTTGGGGGTCCTGGTAAAAAGAGTTATGGAAAAATATTTCAGTCGGTGTTCTTTATTCATTCCATAAAAGAAAATGGTGACAGAGTTATAGTGCTATTGGAGTAACAATCTGGATACTTTCCCATTAATTAATTTGCACAAGTAGAGGATAATACAATAGTAATTGTGCCTTGCAGAACTATTGTTCTACGTTTTGTTGTTCATCGGTGAAAAATAAATGAAGACTGGTCAAACATTCCAATCAGCTGAAAAAAACTTAACTGGAAATAGTAAAAGAGAGACAGATTACTATTCTGAATGTCAAATAAAAGATTGTATTATCAGGGAATTTTTTTGTACCTTGCAAAGTAGGAAACAAGCAATTGGAAATAAGTGGATGAAAATGAGTATATTGAAAACTTTCTTCCAAGTGAAGAAAAGAATAGAAAGGGTGACTGTTGCACTCTGCTCCTTTTGAGGTCCTGTTTAGATTCTTGTGCCATCTCTTGGGGTTTATGTTTGAATTCCTCCTGCAGAAGGTGATATGGATTATCAGCCTTCCCTTCTCTTATGATTCAGTGTTAAAGTCCTCTGCCCAAATTAAGGTGCAAGCAAGTAAATACCAGTTCAACCACACCAACTTTGTACCATTAAGAGTACACAAAAGGGAGAGGGTGGGAAGCAGAGATGACAGGAGTGAGATGCGGTGGGAGGAAGGTGAATCCAGTAGTCCAGCTGCTCTTCAGTGTACTGGGCTTCTTTAGGGCAGCAGACAGTCTAAACATATTTGGTTAAGAGCTACTCAGAGGCCTGAGAAGACATAGAAGAAGACTTGTTTTATTTCAAGGCAGGAAAAGACATGATTCTTCACAATTCAGAATTTAGCAACAGAACATGTTCTCCTTTTTTTTTTCACCATAATGGAAAACATATTAAAAAAATATGTATTTCCAGAAAGAACTTTTTATTCAGTTTCTTAAAACTGAATATGATGTTTCAATAAGTGTCAAAAGTCTCAGTACCCTTTACCGTGAAATTCAGAACAGCAGATGACATCTAACACTAAGGTACTGTGATGCTTTAAGTGGTAGATCTTTGTGTATAGTGATTGTGTTAAAATTGAAAATGTGATACCTTTAAAATTTGTTCTGGATATTTCTGTAATATTTTGACCGTACTGACATAGTTTGCTCTGTTTATTCCATATTTCTTCTATTTTTTATTTATGAATATGTATGTAGAGGGCTGTTAAACCCCATAGACTGTTCAGTGGAATTAAAATTGGGTTACTCAAGATCAGGTTCTCTACAGACTGATTCAGCTTCTTTGATATACCAGGCATAGTGCCAACTTCTGCCAGCAGAGAATTTTCTCCTCATTTAAGGCTCTATCAGCTCGTTGTATTGTGCCCTTTTCCATGTGCCTCTTCTAAATACTCTTTCATCATGTGATCATGGAACATTATGTTACCAAGTATGCATTAATACATTAATATTGAGGAGTCATCCTCTTCTTTGACTGCAAATGCCTACAGACAAGGTTTGTTTCTGTAAGTACATAATCTTTTGAATGATAAAACAATCCTAAAGTGAACATACATATTTCAGATAGCAACATAGTTTGTATTTTCTAGTCTAAATCATCTTCAATAATGCACTACTATTGCACCAGTCTCTAAATATGCTTGGCTTTATCTCTGTTTTTCATGTCTACTTATCTCAACTTTTGATTTTTTACTTGATGGGGTTTTGAAACCTGTTATTAACCTTTCCTCATTGTTTATTTATTCTGTCTCTTCCAGATCATCTAGCATGTGAGGAGCAGAGAGAGTCAGAGGCTTGAATTCTCGCAAAGATTCTTGTTCTTTGCATTAGAGTCAGTACAGGGCTGCTCTCTCTGCGACCTTGCTTCCTTTATTACAGTCTGTTCTGCTTCTCAGCAAGGTAGAAAGATACTGTTGCAATGAGACATTAAATTGGCTTTGCTTTTATAGCCTGTCATCCATATATGCAAAGCTTTGTGAACCTCAATTTCCAAATTTTCTTGTCTCTGACAATCCGCTTTGCTGCATCTGTGCTTGCTCAATAGTTATGAATTAAGGCATGCTGCCCTAAAGGGATTTGGTCAAAGTTATGATGTTGCTTTAATATTCCCCCTGCATACAATTCTTTCTCAGTCTTACCATTATTTCATTGTAATACACCCCAAGGCCACTTTGGGTTGCTTTGAAGAGCCTTGAAAGAACAGTATAAACATTAGCAATTCATGTGAACAAAACATTCTAATAGCTATGCTGGAAATCTTGAAATATTTACTGGAAAACAGTGAAGATGAAACATATCCTTACAGATTGAGCACTGAAGAAAAATCAGTAGGCTGGTACAGAGATCCTCTGAAAGAACCTAAAACATATTGTTTGTTTTCTGTGCTGGTGATACTATAGCAGCAATTAGAGAACAATGAAAAGAAAGCCTGAAATGAAAGCATTTTATTCCAAATCAGTAAAAATTAAGAAGACTTAAGAATCATATAAGCAAGAAGGCACAAAAATGACAAAAATATATATTCATTTAACCATCTTTATACCAAAACATCATGATTCAAACTGTAAGTGACTGGGGAAATATCAAGGCTTTACTTTCCTTTTATGTGAGAGTTTCTCACAGTGGAAAGCAATATTACTTGCAGTCAGATATTATCCATATTTTTAAGTAAATGCTGACGGTCCTCTACAAAGTCTGTATCTTTCTTTTTCCCCCAGCTTCCCCACACAAGCGGGATATTGCAAGACTTATTATGCTTTGTTATACCTAATGTTTTCTGCAGCACATACTGCAGGGTTGAAGAAACGACACACAGAAAAACAACACAAATGGAACCCAAAATCAAACCAGTCAACCACTCATCTTTGACAGGACTTGCACTGTAAAGATTAGTTATCATGCTGCTAAGTGAATAAGTAGAATATGATCATGAATCAATACCTTATCAGAGCTATCCAAAAACCCTAGGATCAAACAGGATACACAGATGGCAGAGTATAAATCAGGTTACTGGATTTCCAATGGACTGTTTTGTAGTGCTTTTATTTCCATTGGAGATGCAAAGGCATTCTTACTGCCTTGCACAGGGTTTTTTAACAAGGGTAACTAAGCAAAATAAAGAACTATCTGGTTAAGTGTTGTGCAAGTTAGTTACACTGGCAGGATTTCCTGAAATTCTTCCTACAGTACATAAACATTTAACTGAAATAATGACTAGGCCATTAGTAATTATCTCTGAGAGGTTTTACAGGACAAAAGGGGGGTCCCAGAAGAGTGAAGATGGGAAAAGATAAATTATTACCTTAGAAAGGAAGGCAGGCCACAGGGAATTACAGGCCTGTAAAGAAGCATTTTGCTAACAAGAAAGGTTTGAAAACCAATCTGAGAAACATTCAGTTTGTAAACACCTTAAGGGGAATAAATTCAAGTTGACAAGAAACAGCCATGTCTGTTAGTCATGATAGAACTTGCTCAGTGAATGGCAAAAGCAGAAGACCCAGTAGTTCTAAATTAATAAGTATTGCTGAATTGTTCAAATATTCAGGAAGTTGTTATATACTCAGCAGTCAATTGCCCCCAGAGGTAGGAAAAGAAGAATGATCAAACTAATTTGATCATCATATATCTGCATTTAGGTTAGTAGTAGGATAGTTGTTTCCACATACAAAAATGGATTTTTCACTCAATTAGAAATTTTCAAGAATTGATAGACAAATATTTCAGAAATACTAGTAGTAGTCAGTCCTGCAATACGATTTGGAAGTAGATGATATGACTCATGCTTTCACACCCTTATATCTCTGCCTCGAAATATATTTTGCATTGTCAGACCTCACAAATTTTCAGTGAAGTCAAGGAGCTCTACTTCTCACTTCAGGTTTTGAAGTGGTGGATCAAAGAAAAAAAAAAGTATTATTTCATTGCTAAGTACATGTTATAGAGAATAATTACTTTTGAGACTAATGAAAGTAAATCCCTTTCATATCTGCTGTGTTTATATTCTGACATAACATTTTTTAAGGGTAATCAATTTGTTCTGGAATTCAAACAACAGTAAACAGAATCCTGTTATTTTGATGAAATGACTAAAAAGCTGAGAGAGCTGGGAGTTGAATATTTCAAGCTCATAGCTCTGTTTACTAGAGCTTCAATTTGGAGAACATTTGCAACAGTGATATCAGCTGTTGTGCTGTTCCTGTAACATTTCTGCCTGTCTCACCAAATATTTAATGTATTGAATGACCCATCTCTCAAAGAGTCATAATGGGACAATCTAGAATGGGAAGACAAATCATTTGCAGAGCTTCCTGCCAATGAGGAGAACAGCAGATGTTAACTCATCAGTCATCTGCTTTGCCTCAGCTGAAAAAAAATATCACAAGATAGTTGGATTCAGTGATATTAAAGGTCTTTTACAACCTGAATTATTCCATATTTTTTTCCACCTTTAATTCATGATAAAAAAGGATAATGTAAAGGTGCACGGAATATAGAGTAATTGCAGAAGAAAGGAGCAAAGTGACAGATATAAAAAGTTCCTAAAAGAGAGGTGAACGCAAAACCATAAATAATAGAGTTTCAGCCATTAAAAATTGTTGTGAGTCTCAAATAAGCAAGGGGAATATTATATTTTGGGGATCTGCCTTTGCAGCCTTTTGTAGACCTATGCTGTTTGCACATCATAATAGCAGCATTAGCATCGTATCAGCAGCATTAACATCCTCGTGCCCACGTGCAGCTTGGCCTAAAGCATTTTGTAGGGTTTCTGGTCATGAAACACATCCCTCAGAGTAACAGCACATCTTTCTTGAGATTCCTCTCTCTCTATGGAAAGCTAAGGTGTCCATACTGCTGATCTCGTCTGTTTGTGAAATACATGGTTTATATAAAAGAAGGAGAAGCTTGTATGGTAGGCTTTAAAATCAATGATCAAGTTACATAACTGAAAAGAAAAGGGTGTGAGTAAAATCAATATCACTAACATCATGTTTGTTAGTTATACAACTGAACTTTGGTCACTCAATCTGCTTCCCAAGTACAAAAGTATTCTAGGATACTTGGGCTAGTGCCATCAGTAATGCCGAAGAAATGTGTTCTTCAAGGCAATGCTCACAACCTAAAGAAAGGCTGGAAGGCCTGTCTGCCTAGATATGCAGAGTCTGTAATGGTCTGGGCTTCCTGTAGCTCTAGAGAAACTACGTGGGTTTCTTCTTATATTTTTTCTTTGTTTAGACTTGTTTTGTTTTCCAGTTTTATCTTAAGCTTTCAGAATCTATAACTTCATTTTCATATATAGAAACCCTGCTACAACCCCTCAGTTCGAAATACCATTTTCAAGCTCTTTTTTTGCCTTTTGAAACATCTGATATAGTCTTGATTGTTAAGATTTCTATCACCACTGGTTTTGAAAGTTGTGGCTGCCAAAAGAACATCATTGTTCTCAAAGGGACTGTTCTGGTGTTATTATTCCTCTCCCACTCATACGAGTGCTCGTGTATGAGACACCCCTTTGCAATACCCCTGATGGCTGCTGCTCTGCCACTCTCCCTGGAATATCCATTTCACACTCTGCAGACTTAAGTGTCAGTTGCTGCTTTATTCATTATGTATTAGGCACATTTATTCCATTACTTCCAAAACTGTGGTGAGTTACCAGGTGCCAGTGGAGAGTGGCAGTGATGTGTCTGTTAGCACGTTGTCTTGCTTGGACCTGGCTGTGGGAGCAACTCATTTCTTATAACCACCACGTGTTCATCCCCAAGCTCTAGAATTGTGTTTGCTGTGATTGAATTTTTATTAAGTAGACATCATTACAACTAAAATAACTATTCAAGTCATTCTTCAGCAAAACTGTTAGCAGAATCAACCTCATAACTAATTGGCCACTGGAGATTATTAGCGTTCTCTGAAATCGTTGTTTGAAAAATAATATTTTCTTTGTATGTTGCAAAGCAGACACAGCAGATTTAGGTAAGTGCAAATTTTGCCTGGACTATGACAATAGAATAAATAAACGAAAAGAAGAAGCTATTAAATTATAAGATAAAACATTACAAATGCATAAAAAAGGAAAATACTAAAGCACAAAAGGAGAGATGCAGAAAGAGGACATGAAAATTAAACTGTATTGATTCCAGCTGGCTGTTTATAACAGCTGCTAATAGGTATGAAAAAGTGTCTTATAATAAATTCAAATAAATTTTTAATACATAAAAAATAAAAATATTATGTAAAATATCTAAATGTACAGCACCAAGATGAATAAATACAGTTCTAATATTTCAAATGGATTTTATAATTTCTTTTCGTCATTTTGATGCTTACACTTATGATTTAAAATTTCTATGAACTTTTTTGTTTTCCAGTCTATCATGCCACTATTATTTTTATTGGGTTTTGTTTATGTCATTAATAAAGGTCAAATTCTAAGGCAGCATTTCAATTAAAAATTTACCAACAGTACAATCTATGATAGAAATGATTGATTTGCCACAACTTATGGAAATTTCTGCTTTCATGGTATTACAGTGAAGAATACATTATTATTGTAGGCATCTGCTAGTCATATACCTTAGTACAATGGCTTGATTTCTTTATAGAGTAAAAAGTAGCTACTCTAAAGAATATATTGCACTGTATGAGAGAAAACTAACATAATTTAGTAATTATATAGTTTTTAATTTTAAAAATAGTGGCTTAGGGAACCTCACAAAACTGTTCAAGATATCAAAAAAAAATCATGACAATCTCATTTTTAAAGTTTTTAAAGTGTTCTTGAAGTTGTAAATAGCCACAAAATCCTAAGAATGGGAAATGCTCAAAACAGCAGGGATGATGTTGTTCTCCAGTATTTCATAGCATTTTGTTCTCTGACATTTTCTTGAGTGTTAACCAAGCTGCAGCAGGGAGATAATGTGCATGCTTATGTGGTCCTAGAAAGAATTTGAAAAGCAGCTGCTGAGCATCTGCTGGCCTGTCCTTGCACCAAGGACTTAGCAGTGGAGACCAGGACTGCACAGGTGATACCTGTATATAAAGCACTTACATTACCTAAAAGCCAAAACTGAGATATTGAAAACCTGCACCTGCTTCAATGAACTTTTCTTAGGCAACATATGACTAACTTGAAAACTCATTGTCCTTTTATGTTTTTTTTTCCTTTCAGTCTTATTGTGTCTAGTCTAGACTCCTTAGGCTACAGGTCAGTCCTTAGCCCAGCAAGGAGGCCTCTCTTGCTGAAGCCCTCAAAGCCTGGAGACATGCTCAGATCACTGCCAGTGTTTAGATGCAATATCAGACTCTTTGAAGAAAGGGTAGGAGTCCTGTGATGCTTTTTTTATGCAGTGACATGTGACTAAAGTCCTGTAATTCGGGCAAGAGCACTTACCTTATGAAGAAATTGCTATATTCTAGGAAGTTGCAAAACTTGTGTGAGTTTCTTGCTCGTTTAGCAGCTAACTGCCAAACTACTTTATTCAACAGCTAGAATTTGTCCTCAGTTACAGGAGGTGGTTGGGAGGGTTCTTCTCTTTCATAAAGAGCTTAGGTTTTCTTTTTACCAATTGCTTTTTAGCATAATGACAATAAGAGTTGTTCTGCTATTGATAAATGAACAAGAAAATGTAGGTGGATTTTTCTACTAGAGTAGGAGGATTTTTCTAAATGTCTGTAAATTAGTTATAAAGTTGATCTTTTTGTCTTTTCTCTTTTGAGAGAATAGCAGTTAAAATGGTTTTACGTCTAAGGAAGCATTAATTCTTCAAGAGTAATATAAAAATAGGAAACTATTCATGCATGTAATGAAAACAATATATAAGTTATTATTGGTTGACAATTATATAAAGTCGGAAAGGGCTACAGTATTTTAAGTATCTTGGTGAAACAGCAGAACTGTCACTCCTTAATCAGTAACACTGTAGTGTTTTGTACCTTCTTTACTGCAGCATATCATAAATTTTGATGAATGTGTTTTCATCATTGCTGGCTGGTGATGGCTTCTGTCTTGTTCTATATGATAGGAACAGAAATAGTTTGACTACAGAAAGATAGGACCAGAATTTCTTGGATTCCAAAATAAGTTTTCATTCCCATCAGAAGCAGTGAATGACAGAAGAATATAGAAGTAAAAATATGCTTCCTCCATGTATCTTTAGGATCTTATCTCTCTAGCATGTTTTATACAGCACAAATAATTTCCAACTGCAGTTTATTTTCTTTCCTGTGCCTATTTTTAATGTAGTAATACTTGCGAAGCCTATTTTTGCTGTATTTCAAAGGAGGTGTCACCATTATCTGGAAGAAAGTAAAGAAATCTGAGAACGGAGAAAGTAAAAAAATCTGAGAATCTTCAGAACTTTTGCATATAATCCTGTCTCTACCACTGACTCATTGGGTACTTGAGTGAACAACTGACTTTTTTATGTGCCAAATCAAGAAGTCAGTGAGTTTAAGGGAATAGATTGATCTTCCAGACTAAATTAATCTTGTTCTCTTTTTTTTCCCCAAAATTTGAGGGAAAAATTTATCCACTGCTGATGGAATTAATCAAGAGTCTATAATTTGTCAACAGTAGGTTCCTGGCTGCAAGAAAAGCAGTTCTCAAAACTTCTGCCTTCACCTGAAAGCAAAACTTTGATGCCAAATCCAGACTCCCACTGCCTTTTAATAGAGAGACTTGACATCGCTTCTGAGAGACCACCTGTTTCCACTATATTGTAACTGAATTGCTGAAACATCTTTAGAAACAATGTAAAACTAAGAAAAACTCACAGAAGAATTGTGTTAAATGTTGAAAAAGAAAATACATTTAGTTTTAAGTCAAAAGATGGAAATCCATGCAAAATATAAAAGCTAAAATGTGCAGTGAAGAATGGCACATTGGTAGATCTTATGCAGCAAAGTATGAAATGGTTTTCAACATATTTAGATGATGTGATGAAATGTGGGGAATAAAATGATTTCATCTTTTTCATTTTTTAAATATGATATTGGAAAACCACAATGAGAGTATGTGAAATTAAGAAGCCATATATTTATAACCACTTGTTAGTAAAATTTATAAAAACTTGTTAGTATTGTTGTTATTGCCACAACAATAAACAGATTTAGTATTTTGGATATGCAATAAAAATACTTTAAAACAGTCTGATTTCTTTCTTTCTTTCTTGAAGAGTTCATGATTAGGCTTTTAAGAAATCCCTCTTTGAAAGATTGAAATTTTCAGGCTTAGAAGGAAAAAATTATAGAATCTGAGAATTTTAGCTGAGTATTCCCAGGAAGATGGCTATTAGCAGGAAGAGAATAAATAATGATTCAGTCAGGAATGACAAGACTAACCTTGACAGACTCTATTATATCATTCAAAAATTGTCAACAATTTATGACAATTTTTTTTTTCTTCTTGGTGTTAAAAAATATTTTAAATCATTTTGTGTGTTTATGTTTAATTTAATTTCACTAGAAATGCCATTCACTTTTGTGGGCTGTCCAACATATAAAAATTTACTAGCATGTCCATAAAGGTTTTCCAGTGAAAATTTTGTTGCACTTGGTTACATGCCATGGTTGTTTTTATGTTCCTGTACCTGAGAGTACAGAGGAGTACCCAGAGAGTACTCTCTGAGTGAGAGTTTTAAAGTTTTAAAGTGTCAAGCTAGTTAAGGAGAAAGATGACAGAACTACAAGCTCGAGATTGGTCTTCATGGCACTGTGGTGACATCACAAAAAAGTTTCTGTTCATGAAGTCAGAGAATTTAATTTTCTTGAAGGGCTCCCAGTGTGACTGGCAAATCACTGATGAAGGCATCCTTTGTGCTTTGTTCTCTAATCACAATCATCCACTTGTGAATTCCTGCTTCTCTTCTTGCTGGTAATAGTATAAATCTGTGTTGAAGGTCATCAGACAGTGACAAGAAAACTTTAGTATAGATTTTGGTAAATATTACTGTTGCAAGATATGCCATATATTCCTCTCAAAAACTCTGATGTGGGACCAGTTACAGGGATAAAAATCTATCTCAAGTTTATTGGATGATTATCTTGCATTCTCTATAGACTTTGCTGAGAAGAGCTTATTCTTTGCCCTTGCTTCAAATTGCAGTTCTCAGTCAAGCAGAGATTTCTTTGTTGAATATTGTTCATGTGATGCTTCTCATGGTGTGTTTACTTTTTTTTTATGTCAGAATTCTGATTCTCTTTGAGCTTAGGCTTTGTAATTTTCATATGACCTTCAAAGAGGACACAGAGCTGAGGCAGCATCTACAGAAATGCTGTTGAAAGCTTGCTGAATAAAGATTGTTGTCAAACAATTTCCCTTTGCAAAATCTGATAATAAAACTTAGACCTACAGTACATTAATCACCAGAAACATTTATAATCAGTCTGTCTTCTGTGTGTATATTGTTATAAATATGTTAAAATATAGCTGATGGCGAAAAATGTTGAAAGTACTCTTTTTCTTTTCTCTCCCCAAAAGAGTAACTCTTTATATTTATAAAGTCTTATGAAAAGTAAAGGGGGTTTGGATATTATAGAAAGAAGATATATTTTACAGTAAATTTTATCTTATCATAGATCATAAAAAATGGATAGTTCCCAATTTCAGATAACTTGAGTACCATATGTATTACTAGAACTTTTGAAAAGTTATTTGTGATAAAGCACGGGATTCTTAATCTTAAAGAAGTAGGGTTTTGTTGCAAGGTAGTGAAACGTGATGTAAATTCATAATTTTTTTGAATGTTGCATGTTTTTCCTTTAAAGTAGAAGTGCTTATAGGAGACAATGTCTGATGTCTTCTTTATACATTTCAGACACAGAATATTTGGATATATAAGTATCTAATGTAAATTTGGCATTATGGTGGCATGTCAGTCATAACCAGATCTTTTGTGGTATCAGTGTATAAAGATCAATTCTTTAAAATGAAAACTCATTTTATTATCTACATATGCTGTTGTTATCTACTAGCTGCTGTTGAAAAAAGTTAGCAGTTGAATTATTTATTTTCTGTATATAATGCAAGAATTTCAATAGTCGGCAATTGATATAGAAAAAAAGAATGACAAAATTTATTCAACTGGTGTAATATCAGGATTTTAGGCTGACGGAAGAAAAAGTCATACTGGTTGAGACACTCATGACAGATTTTGATTGTATTATAAATATATTATACATCTCTTTGCTTTGCTTATTTTTATTTGTTTAGTTGTAAAGAAATGCTTATCTCCTTTGAATAATGTGTTAAAATATATTGTTATTGGAATGGAAAAATGACTTCTAGTTTAAAAATGGATATTGTATGTTCTAAATTAAACTTTCTTCCAAAGTATTCCCTCTTAAGCAAATGGAATAAGTGAGAAAATAAACAAGCCATGACAACAGATATTTGTGTGTATCCTGAACTTTTCTGCATGACCAGATAACTGGTAGTGAAGAATTTGAAACAGAGAAAGCATGAATCACAATTTTAGAATTATTTGAAGTGGATTGAAATACCCATCAGTAAAAATAGTAACTTTGTTTAAATGAGTAAACTCATTTAAAATTAAGAAATGTTGAATGAATGCAATTGATTGTCCATATTCCACATCAGTTTGCTCCCGTTTGGACTTCATTGAATATTGTTGAAGAAATGGTTGGTTTCCCTTTCAAACCAACTGAAAGTTTGTTATTGATTTAGATCAGGATTGGATTGTGCTGGATTTTGTGTTTGTATTTCCATGTCTGTTGGAAGACAGATAAAAACCCCCAATCTGTCCTCAGGTCTTCCAATTCACAGGTATGGTCTGGGTTTTAGGGTGTGGTTCAGAAGTATTTCTAGTCGACCCAGTAGCTACTGGATCCTGTTGTTTGCTGTCATTATCTATTTGACTCTGTTTGCTTGTTTGTTTTGCCAGCTGAAACAAAGCAGAATTTTAAAAGAAAAAGATACTTCATGCAATCTAATTTTCTTTTTAGTCAGCTTCATTGAATGATCTTTCCTTCTGCTCTTTTCTTTTGTTTACCTTTAATAATAGAATGTTAAATAATCATTCATTAAGTTACATCAGTCTTAGAAATATTCATCAAACCATAGAAACCATAAAAGAGTCCAGATATTTTCAATGCTATTGACAGTTATGGCAAATATTTGGTTGTTAGAGAAAAAGTTATTATCTTTTTTCTTTATACCATGTAAGCTTCCAGTTTGTGAAACAAAAGATATGCATCATTGTTTCACTGTTTATACAATTATTCTATGGATGACTTGTACAGCATTGAACACAACTTTTATATGGTCCAAACTAATACAAACATATCTTGAAGCAAAGAGTATTTTCATAGCACATTACATAATAGACTAGGTGTGAAATTAGTTTTATGGTGAATGGAGACCCTGAAGGTTGTTAGCCTTTTATTATGTACAGCTTCTTTTCTATAGCTGCATGAATTTTTTTTCATAGATAATAAAGTATGCTTCAATGAATTAATTAATCTTATAGTATATAGACAGATTTCCAAATATCTCCTCTTATTTTCATACATTTATATTCATAACCAGATATAAATTTGCATCATTTATCTCATTAATGTTTTTTTATATGTTAAGAAAAATATGAAAATTTGGTTTTGGTGAAGTTTGACATTTGTGTCAGTTCTATGGTTAGAGTTTCTCAATATCACTGTGGTATATCATTTCAGTTATACTGAAAAGGTTAGGGAGCAGGAAGAATTTTTAAGTCTTGGTCTCTTGCTACAGAGTTTTTCTGATGCTGGTTTGGGACGTCACCAGTGTTGTTGCAAAGCTGTTTGTATGTCTTATGTATGTCCCCAAGATTCTCAATCCCAAGAGAAATGCCTTTGCTGTCTATGTCATTCTGTAAAGCTGAATTTCAGTTGTATACACACATAAGAGACTTCCCATGTACGGTTTTAAGTGTTTAATCTGGGCATTTGTGTATAAGGTAGTTTCAGAGAAAATTATTTAACCTGAATATTCGGATTATATTACATAAAAACCTGGAAAAACTCAAAAGAAGCAGAACATTCCTCTCACAGACCAAATCTGCTAATCAATGAGATTTCTTATTTTTCTGGAAAGTGTCTGTTTGCTAGGACAGAACAATTTCCTGTAAACACATTAATTACAATCTAAGTTTTTAGCTGTAGCAGTATAGGCCTGTAACAAACCTAATAGTTCAGTAATTGGAAATGAATCAGTTGTGTAGGAAACAAAAGGGTTGTTATTTTCTTCTCTATCTGATTCACATCCTGGTATTAAGCCACAGCTTATCCTGACATCTGTCACTTCTTTGTGCATCCTCTCCCAGTTCTGAGGTTACTCCACAAGAGCTGCTGCCTGGTGATGAGTTAAACCCTGCGAGGAAGAATGGATTCAGACAGATGTGTGTGTGTGCTGTGTGAGCAGAACATCACTTGTGCTGAGGGCAGGACAGACAGAGAGTGAGGTGGGCTGGCAAGGCAGTGATGCTGCTGTGGGCACGGGAGCTCAAATCCAGGCTTGCCAAGCTTGTCCTTTCAGTCTCTACTTTTAAGCATCTCACCACTCTGTGATTGCACTTGAAGTGGTTTGATATTGTTGTAATGGGAACACTTAAAATTTAAAATTCAACAGTAGATAATAATTTCTGATTGATTTCTGGTGCGTGTTTTAGCTCCTTGAGCTAGATTTATATCCAATTTCCAAGAGATGTCAATGCAAGTTGCTTCTGAAAAGTATGCAGAGAGTATGTACTCAGCATTTTAGAATTTTTCAGTATGGATTGGTAGATAAGCATTAACTTTTCCTTAGCAGTTGCAAAATAGGTCACAGTTAATAACTATAAACCATAACCATTTCTATTTAGGCCATGTACTTTCCTATTAAGGTGCTGGATGACTGGTTTCATGACATGTCTAAACTTTAATTGAAATATTTATTGTTAATTTGGGAGCATCTCTTGCTATAAGTTGTTTCATATTTCATCTTTCTGTAATTTCCCTATACTGACATAAATCTGATTACAGGAAGGTCCTGCAGAAAGTCCTCTGGGGAAGACTGAAACAGTCAAAAGCAGCACACTTCTCTACCTAGAGAAAAATTGCAAAATGCAGGACTATTTGGGAAGCAAGAGCAGTTTAAACTTGTACTCAGTCAGTGCATACCTTTTGACAGTCTTTGCCTCAAGGGCTACTGTTGAGGCTCCATTGAAAATTAAATCTGACCCTGACCAGTGGAACTCCTAAGAAAGAAGAGACAGATTTGTCTTTTCTGTCCTGAGAGTGATTTGGAGGTGAGTTGCATTTGCCCTTTTCTGTACAAATTGCATGAAATGCGCCTCATGTTTGTAAATGTCTGTCAGAGACTGAATGTTATAATTTATGGCTTAAACATCTTCATGAAGGACTTTTGCCTATTATAGCAAAGATTGTACAAAAGCTGCAGAGAAAACCACCAAAACCCTGAAAAAGGCCCAGGACTGCTTGTTGACAAAGATAAGAATGCAGTCACACAGGGATCAAGCTTTACACCTTTGGGGTGGAGACCACAGCCCTGGGGCTGTCAGCTGCCAGGCTCACACAGACCCCCACACCAAAGGGAGAAGGCGAGGTTTTGGGTGTGTGGTTAAAATCCTCTGGTCAATGAATGCTCATCCTCAGTTGTGCAGACCAGTACAGCTGTGGGGCCACTTCACCCCGGGAAAAGCCACGCCCATGTGAAGGACAGCTGAAGTGAGGTCATGGCCCATCAAAGCCCCCACAAGGGGTCCGCAGACCCTGCACCAGAGCACTGCACATGCTGCAACAGATCCACCGTGGTGCAAGGGGCAGTGTCAAACTTGCCCTCCCCAGGAGAGGCACCTGGACATTCCCAAAAATTCTGCCCAAAAATTTTTTAATCCACTGGATTCTATACTCTTCAGCATGGCGCAACATGGTGCAGTGATGGGGGACCCTCACCACCCAGAAGGCAGGATGGAGGGGCAGAAGAAAACATTGTCAGAACCCCTGGAAGGGTGATATGCTTCCACCTAACCCCNCTTCCAAAATTCCTTCCTTCTGAAATTCCTTCCTTCCTTCCTTCCGAAATTCCTTCCTTCCGAAATTCCTTCCTTCCGAAATTCCTTCCAAAATTCCTTCCAAAATTCCTTCCTTCCTTCCAAAATTCCTTCCAAAATTCCTTCCAAAATTCCTTCCTTCCTTCCAAAATTCCTTCCTTCTGAAATTCCTTCCTTCCTTCCTTCCGAAATTCCTTCTGAAATTCCTTTCCTCCCTCCCTCCCTCCCTCCCTCCCTCTTTTACTATTAAATAAAATATACCAAGGTTTTTTGGCACCAGCATCTAACCTTGCTTGGTTTTTTGGTTATAGTTTGAACCTTTCTGGGTTTGACCCATTTTATTCACAGAGACTTAGCTTCCTTTGGCCTTCTGTGTTTACACTGATTTGTCACAACATCTCAATTCAAATACCTAAATATTATCTGAATTAACTTTCCCTTTTATAAAGAGACTTTCATGATGACTGAGGCAATCCAGTAAACTCTAAGATGCATGTAAGGGTGATATTCCCTAGGGGCCTTTCAAATATTTTTTACAAGAGCTGTTTTACCATTCTACAGGAGGTGGGGGATAGGAATGGAACAAAACAAAACACAAGAAAAACCTAACATTTTTAGGATTTTTAAATGAAATTTTTATTACTTTCCTCTCTGTAGGAGTGTTTGTAAGCTGCATAGAAATTAAAAAACAAAAGAAAACAAAACAGAAAACAAAAAACCAAAACCCCAACTAATCCCAGGACTATGTACCTACTTTTAAAATAAGTAAATACAAGTTATTTTCGTAGATAAAAAAAGCGGAAAAAATCTGTTTTGACTAGTGCATTTAGAGTAACCACTGAATATACTATATAAGGAGATATGTTCACATTGTTAAAAAGGTCTGATGACACAGGGAGAAGATTTAGGGGCAATTATTTTCATCCACAGTACACCTGTAGGAACTGAAGCTGCCTTTTGAAGGCTTAAAATCTCTAGTCAAAAACTTAAGAGAAAAAAAATAAANNAGAAAAAAATATAAAATAAACATTGCATTACAAGCTTTAATCAGAGAAGAAATAAAACAAAAGGTCTGCAGGGACACAGAAGTTATTTATGAAATATCTTTCAGGAGAAAAATTGTTTGTACAGATAAGAGTAATTAATTACTAAGTAGCCCAGGAGATTTGGTAAGTGTATAACAAAACGTCTTGTAACATTGATCCCTCTGAGCAGCTGCACAACTGTAGTGGAATTTGCAGGTTGTGTTTTAAAGATATTGCAGGCTGGGAAGAGAAATCAATGGGATCACTTTAAAGGAAGCTGAGAACCATTCTGTGTTCTCTGATGGTTCAGAAAGGAGCTGCCAGTGATCTGGTGCAGCCTAACTAAATCAGCATTGCTTGCATAGAAGAGAATAACTCAGCAGGGGATGTGCAAGCTTTTCTAACTATAATTCTGAAGACAGGGACATGCCAAGATTTCTCTGGTGCAGCTCTCTATTGACACCTATTTTCTGCTATCTTATTTTTTCAGGACGTAACATTTTTCTTCCTGTTTCCATCTCCACAAGAGTGTTCGGAGACTCATACAGTCTAGTCTCTTTTAGCAGCTGAAGAAACTAATTGCTAATAAAGAAATCTTACTAAGAAGCTGTTTCTAAAATGAAAATCTGATTCTCTGGTTTTATATTACAATGTTACTACACAAACATTTTAAGGGTAAGACGGATGTCTTTGTTGCTTGAAAAGAGTAGCGATTGAAAAGTAAGTCCTATGAGGAATAAAGAATGAGTTCACTTAAAGGAAGGGATAATAAATTTTATTTTAAATAATGGGAAGGCAGCTGAACCAAACAAGTGTTTACAGAATTTAAAGTGTCATAGCACAAAACCAAAAAAGTAAAAATCAGGGAAAAGAACATTCATAATAATCAGGAGAAAATTAAACTAGAAATATTTATACATAGCTCAATTCTCAAAAAAATTTCAATAGATAAAAATCTTCTTGGATACTTCATAGTTTCTCATTTTAAAATTCTTGTATGCTTAGAAAAGATAGAAGAAAAAAATTCTTACCTTTCTTTGGCAGTGTTGGAATTTCCTCTGCATAGATATCCTTCTCCATGTAGATGTGACCATGTTATGCAACAATTTCTTGATACATACAATTTCTTGCTGAGGTTTGAAATACTGTATTTTGTTATTGTGGCAGAAACTTTGCATGTACAAAAGGATGTTGTTTGCAAAAATATGTAGCTTAGACCACCTATTTCACCCCAAGTAAGTCTCCTCTAAGCTCTCTTACCATTAATACAAGCAGTATTCCAGCCCCAGCTAGACTAAGTGCTTAAACAGTGTAAATTGTGATGCATCAGTATAAAATAAATGATGGCTGTTATGAGTTGATAAAACTGAAGGAAATTATATTTCTACAGTCACTACAAAGTTCTTCACCCTCTGCTTATTTTAAAACTATTTTTTTCTCAAACTGATCTCGAGTTATGAGCCCCAAATGATTCATGTGTGTGCAGAGACTGTTTGCCATATCTTTGTGATCAGTGGCACATTTTCCACTTCAGTGTAAGGTCTCAGACTGTCAGAAGAAAGACTTCCTCTCTCTCCACACAAAGATAAAGTAAGTATGCACCAGTGAACACCTTACCTCAGAAAGACTGGAACTACAAAAAATAGCAATAGTCCATGCAGAGGGTAGCAATAATAAAAAGGGTAATAAGTGTATTCATAATCAGTTTTATTTAGTAATTTGTGGCATGAATATTACATATATTGGATTATATAAAATAGTCTTTGATTTTAGATGGAAACTTCCTAAAGCAGCAACAGGAGGCATTTGATGAGATTCTGTTTCTGTTCCTGAGTTTGCCACTAGCTACTGCATGATTTTAAAATGTAAGATATGAATTTAGGAACTTCCGCTATAAAGGAAAAAACATATTTTATACATTTTCAGAAAATACATTATTCTCTGAAGTACTTTTTGAGTTAGATACCCACATACTGTGATCATTTCTTTGAACTCAGCCATTGCAGTGAGTTTAAAACTAGATTATAAATCATTAACTTTCACATCAAGCAGCTGATGCTTAGGATTTCTGAGCATTGGAAAAATTCTTACTTGCCTAAGGATGTCATCATTTAAGACAACTCTTAGAAGGCATAGAGCCATACCATGGGGAAGAGATTCATAAAAACTTAACTCACAGGTCCAGGATTCACTGCAGAATTCAGCTTTTAACCATTTACTGAAAAACTTATAGGTATTTCCAGCTGTTGATCTAAGTGATAGTAATTTTCAATGCATGTTTTATTGCACTTTAACTTACTTTTTATAGCAAATACGGTTCTTTGGCCTGAAAAAGGCCAGGGATAGGGGAGGGAAAAGAGCAGAATCTTCTAATTATGCTTTTGATAATTAGACTGATGTCCTAATTTTCCCTAGGGGAACGTTCATTGCATTTAACTGTGAATATGTGCTATTCAATTAAAAGGTACTTCACTTCATAGGGGAAGAACATTTAATAAATGCAAAATCTAATAATATTTGTATTTCTGTGTGTTATGAATCAGTAAGTCCTCTGGAAGAATGCTGTCTCTAACAGAACTGAAAAAGCTAATGAGAAATGAAATACCTGCAATTAATACATTGTAATTAATTCTGTCCAACTCCTTTTCATACTGAGATCACAAATTTGAGTGAAAATTTTAGACACATTTTTTTCTTTGTTTGCATAGTAAATAGAATTTTACAATTCTTTGTAGGGCTCCTGGAAAACCAGCCCAAAAGAATGTGAGGCTGATAGAAAACTCTGACAATTTAATGCAAACTGTAGGCACTGTGTACTGAGCTGTGGAGTTCTACAACTCAGCCTCTTCAGATGTTCACTGTGATCATCCTGTAAATTAAGGTTTGATTGATCTGAACCATGTGGGGCTATGTAACCTGCTAGTAGGGGAATATTGTGCTTGTGCCCTCTCTACTTGACAAACTAGAAAGCCTAGTTCAGTAATTTAAGCAAAGTATCACTCTCAGCAGCGTTGTTGCTGGTTTAACCAAGCAGTTACTTATCACTTTTGTTAGATTCTATATATGCTCCTACTGTGAAGAAACACAGGCTTGCTTTCTGGGCTTTTTTCTGCCTTTGGTGTCATTTGGGTGCAAAAAGGTTATTCAGATGAAAACTCTGTTTGTTCTTTGTGCATGAAGCTGTTGGAATCTAAACCAGTAACTTCTAATAATGTCTAAGAACACATACTGAGAGGTAGTTGAAGCCAGTCATGGGAGACTAAAGTTTTCAATAAAAATGCAGCAGAGAATCCTCAATAGCACATCAGGAATAAGGGATAGCAGAGAGAACTACATTTTATAGTAGAGGAAAGAATAATGATTAAGGTAACTGTTCTGCTAATAAATAATAAATCAACAAGAGAGTTCACTGATAATAATACTATTAAGGAGCAGAAAAGTGTCTCTTTCTTTAAAGTAAGGATTTTACTCAACGTGAACAATTTAGCACAGCTCTGAAGATTTTGCTCTAGTTGATCAAAGAGAATTTTATGATCAAAGGTGCTTTTTAGAGATGTAAAGGAACAGTGAGAAAATAACCCTTATTGAGTGAGCATAAACTCAATATGTAATTCATGACCTCTAATAGCATAAAATCCTATATCGTGGACAAAAAATATCAGCCTGTATCTACCTTAGCATATACTAAGAGGAAAAAAAGCTCTTTTTTTCTTTTGTAAGAAGAAGAGGAATGGGACAGTCTTGAGATGTATAAGAAATTATCTTTAAAGTGACTAAGAATGTGCAGGAAAGAAGAAAAAAGAAGGTTTGGGCTTTGTTTTGTTTTGTTTTCTTTTTCCACATTTGAGGATCTTTGACAATGGGAAGGAGGAAGAGTCTGTATAAGATGATCTGGTAGGAGCTCAGCTTTCCATTATCATGGGTTAATAAGAACAAACAATGCTGTTAGTGTTGTAGAGAAGTCATCAAATAAATAAGCATTACCTGGCTTCTCACTCATGAAGGTTCAAAGCTTGGCTGAGGATTCCTGGTGCAGCACTCTGTAAGGAAGTGCACCCTTCAACACCTATGATACAAGGAAGTTCAAAATGACTGAAATAATCTCAAACAATATGTTTTAGGATTTCATTTACACTTATTCTAAAACTAACCACTATTGAAGAAGTAAAATAAACCTCAGATACTCTACTGGTCAAATGCACCTACAAAGAAGTCATGGACCAGAAAGGATTTCTTTTGAAAGAAATGAGAATTTGTCCATTGTAGTGTAAGCTAGTGCTGTTAGCCAGGTACAGGTTACATCTGTTTGTTATCCAGCTGTAATTCTGAACAGACAAGACTAGATTTAAACCCTCTGTACATATTAAAAGAAGCTGTGTTCACCCATAGATTTGTGCTCCTAATAATGCATTGTTAAATTCCCCAGTTTCTGTCTGGCCTTTGTTCCTTTCACTGTAGGGTTACTCACACCCTGCTGTTTTCAGAGGGGTCTAACCCTGCTGTTTTCTGTTCCTGTACACACTCGGCTTCTGGAAAGAACTCCTCACACCCGACTCTTGGCAGGTGGCAGGTGTTTGACTATGCAGAGAAAGACACACTTACTCCTTCTGCAGCCCTTCTGCTCCAAAAATAGAAATAAATAAAAAATCAAAGAGAAAATTATTGTCTTCCTCCTGTGGAAGCCACTTATCTAGCATTCATCATGGGGCCAATACTATTCTTTCATTGTTTTCTCAGGTGTCTTCATATAATTTATTTTTATTAATGATGTCTTGATGATGTAGCTCCAAGTCAGAGCTAGTATGAAAAAGAAAAGTTATTTTCTCAGCATACATACAGGCAAGACTAGCTATTCACATCCTTTTATAGATTTAACTAACTTACAAACCTACTCTGTGAAACATCATCTTAATGTGAGAAATGTTTCTTCGTTAATTTTCCACAGATAAGTTTTGAGGAGAGTTGATCCTTTTAAAAAATTCAGTGTAAGAACTTATGAATTTTGAGTGGTTACTGCCAAAAATTATATAAAATATAATATTTTATTTTCAAGGATATTGTAATAATTAGTTGAATATAGTGTTTAGGACCATAGGCTATCTTCAGAGAAGGATTTTAGGGATTCTGTGTTTTAACGATTTAATATCTTACCAGCTAAAAGGTCAACATCACAAATTATCTAACAAAGAAACAATGCACATTCTGATCTATGGAAAGTCATTAGGTGTCAAAAATATAATTGCAAAGGGGGTTTTGGATCATGGAAAGAAAAACATTCTTATATTTATTAGCAGCATGTGGAAACACACAGCAACCATCTCCTGGACAAGTGAGCTGAGGGAAGAGAACGGGTGAAAAACTTGAGTCATTAGCAACGCCTGGCTGAGAAATCTAACACCTCAGTTTCACCTGTTTTTATGTAGATAAAAAGTGTATATATAAAAAAACCTGAAATAAGAACTCAGTATTTTTCTTTATGAAAAGTTGTTCTCTTATCTCTTTCTTTGTTTTGTTGTCTGTGGTATAAAACTCCTTAGTAGTCCATAAAAAAGCAACAGTTTGCTAACAAAATAGTGGTTATTCTATGTTAAAAATAATATTACTTCAAAGCAGTTATCCTGAAATGTCTTAAAATCATCTCTATATGATAAAATAATGGGATAATAAAAATGAAGTACAATAACTTGCAGTTAAAGTAAAATTGTCTAATGATATAAACAGAGTCAATTTCTCTGTTTGCTCTTCAGTCTATTTTATTTCATATGCTGGAAAAATAAGTGCATAAATAATCCTGGAAGAAGGAACTGTAACTGAACTCTCTGGCTCCACATTAGGGCTCTAATCACCCTCCTACTGAGTTATGCCCATTGTTCTACTCCCTCTCTCTGCAGCTCAGTCATTTTTTCATTCTTTGTTCCATTTTGGCACAACTTCAATAAGAGGGTGAAGAATGCTTCTGTACTTCTCTGGAGACCTTCTTTCCTTCTCTGTAAAATGCCATGAGCCTGGTAAGTAGAGCTCATGGCTCAATGCTGAGAGGAAAGACTGAGAGTGGCATCAGATCTTCCTGGACTTTTAAGCACTGAAATATCTTGTTTTCCAGCCATTAAGATCCTGTGCAAATCCCCCTGTGCCGTGGGATTCATTGCAAAACAAAGCAGCTGGAGTTCCATTTTGTGAGGAACCTTTTCCAGTTTGTGTGTCCAGGGTGTTCTGGATGTAGCCTGCTGTACCAGGAAAGAGAATGTCTTTTCCAGATCTCAGTCTGGAAAACCTAGGCCTTTTATGGGTTCTTCAGGTCATTTTAATTCAACAATGAGATTTTAAAACATTGAATGGCTACTAACTAGGGGTCATTCAGGTTACATGACTAGCTTTTTAGGCTTTGAGTCCTTCTTGTGTCCATCTAGCCCTGGGTTATTCTTATCAGAAACTTATATGTGACGCTGAATGCAAGTCCTGCTCTGGGTTCTAGTTGTATATTTTTTTTTGCTTAAAGCACAGGAAAGCAACAGCTCAATAGCAAGTCATCAATTCACTTTCAAGAAAGGATGTTATATATTAATGAAGAGCAAGGAGAAAATCTTCACACTGCCAGTCACAGTCTCACCTGAGAGCACCTGCTCCCAGATGAATCTGGCAGCTGCCTGTGTGAAAAGTTTTTCCATTTCCCTCTTTGACTCTCAGTGGAGTAGTACTGAAAAGGCCTCAAACAGGTGCTGGGAGAGAGGAGGCAAATGTCAGATTCTGCTTAGAGGCATTGCTCTGAATTGTCACTTCTCAGCCCCAACCAATACTTCATTAGAAAAATACCTCCAGTTTGTTCAAATTCCAAGTGAAATAGGTTAGCTTAAACTCAGGCTCCAAAACAAACAGAAAAGACACTTGACAGCTGGGTGTGAATCACAGTGATGATGAGGCAACTTGGAGCTTTGTTTCCTGCAAGCATCCTCACAGACCTTAAAGACCTGTACTACAATCTGCTTGACTCCACTAAGTGCATGTCTAATCTCTGGCAACATTACTGAGAAAGGAAAATGTGAGCAGTTGGAAGACTGACATGGAAAAACCATGCACATCAGGAGTGTGCACTAAGGACCTCCATTGCAAAATGCATTTGTTCAATGTCCTTTCTTTTCTATACATGTTAACAGGATGTCAATCCAAGATCTCTGCTGATTGTCAGATTTCATTTAATATTTTGATTTTATAATCTCCAGAAAACTGTGTGTAAATTCCCGGTTTTCATCACGTGCTGGATTAAGTCAGTAAGTTTGCAAGGCTTATCAAGAAACCCTATGGAGCAAAATTTTTGTTCCAGTTTCGCTGTTTACATTGTAGTTTTTAGGAGGACATAAAAGACCCAACTTCATTTACTGTCATGGTTCTGGCCAGGACAGGGTTAATTTTCCTCTCCATCTCACCACAGAAGGGGTGAGGGGGAAGTGGGCCTAGAAAGCAGCACAGTCTGGAATGTTTCAGTGGGAACACTGAACTGGGGAATACCATTCTTAAATTACAACAGCTACTGAATTTGGATCTATTGAAAAAAAATGAACTGGGATGTTCTTGAAGAAGCATGGCAAGTACACATGGAAATAAAGTAGTTTGAAAACCAAAGGGAAAAAAATGCCTACAAATTGATCAGTCATAAGGATCTCTATCAGTCATAGAGGACCTCTCTCTAANAAAACCAAAGGGAAAAAAATGCCTGCAAGTTGATCAGTCATAAGGATCTCTAATGGAAGCTGGGAGAGAAAAGGTCAGCTGAAAAATCTAATGAAAAAGAAACTTGTGATTTTGTGCTCTCCTATTTCCTCAGTTTTTGTTCTCTGCCATTTAGTTTCATCTTAAAGATGTAAACTGGGCAAATTTTTAGTAGGTCTAGGCTTGCTTATATTTTTACTGAAATTTATCTCGTATCAACTCCTTGCATTCTCATTGTAAATGTTTACAAAACCACCTATCAAGCTGAATATTTGTATATATCCAAAACCTCTGAAGATTTACTGTCTGAAATTCATTATCTTTGTTCCAGAAGAATAAAATATGAAGAATTTATAAAAATGTGATTGTAATGGAAAGTGATGGCTTTAATTAAACTTAAGGATGAGAAAGAGGGCTGAAGGTATTAAACAAATTTGAACTTATTACTGAAATGCCTACTTGAATATATTACTGAAATGTCTATTTAAACCATCAGTTTGTTTTCAGAGATATTTTCATACTGTACTTGGTAATAAAAGACTTGGAATAGCAACAGTAATATAGAAGCTGTATAGGAAAAACAATATAAAAAGAACCAAAAGCCATTGGCCAATATGGTAGCTCAGAAGAGAGAGTCTGCTTGCTTAAAATTTAAAATATGCAACTGTGACAGTGTTGGGAAGAACACATTTCTATTCAGCCCAAGGCTCAATATTCATATGCAAAGAAGCTGAGGATGCTTTTTCAAAGCATAAGGAATTATGAAGTAGATGGAAATGACTCCAGATCAGTTGGTCAGAGCAGGGTGTTAATAATGCCAAAGTCACAGGGTCAATCCCTCCACGAGCCCTTCACACAAATTTTGTGTCACTGTTCTGTGACACACAAAGGGTCAAATCCTGTGAATGCTTCAGCTCAATAAGATGACAGGGAAAGGGAAATTACTCAAGGAGGTATTAGAGGACTGAGCCTACAAAATGGGTAGGCAAAGGACAGATGGGAATGCAGTGGCAGTGGAAGTATACCTCCCCCCTGCCCCACAATGACTATGATTTTTTTTTTTTGATAGTGAGAAAACAAGACAGAAATTGACCATTGGGTTAAGCATCAGCAGAGGCTGGTTACTGACCAGTTAATTAATCTGTAGCTTTGAGCTGAGCACCACTTCTGGCTTGATACTAGTAATTTTAATAGCGCAGGTAAGGTTAGTGGTTTATTTGTAAGATTTCTTTTATAAAATTGTGACTTTTATCTTCACTTCTAGATGAGCGATTTCAGATGAGATAAAAAACTGTTATTTTGGTCAGACACAAGTGGTCTAACTGGTGTGTTTTTCCCCCCCTTTTTCTTCCTTTAAGGAAGGGTAAGATTTTAAGCAATTCATTGGAAATTAAGGCATTGATTTTCAAAAATGTAGATGCCCAAAGCATTGACTTTTTTATCTGAAGATGCTGGTTCATTTGCCTCTGAAATCCTTTTCTATAGGAGTCTTCATCATAGTCATAGGAGGAATTTCTTGGGTTATCACAAATTTATAGGTTAGCCTTTTTAGATTCACACCATCAATCAAAAATATTTAATTCCAATTCCCATAATCCTCTAAAATCTCATTGTGTATGGATACTTTGTGGATAAAAGGGGGTACAAGTACTCAAAATATCATGTTTTTCTGACCTCAAAGCATTTAATTGAGATTATTCCTATATAATATAGGTTGAAAACACCTGAGGTAGATGCATGTTAGCTCTGGTGTAATGTTTTTTGGCACACCTTCACAGAGATTTAGACTTTAGTTCTTGCTGTGATGCTATGCTGTCTCCATGTGCATATGCTACATGTCTAATGTGCTGATGCTATAGATTGAGGGGGAAGAGACCATGTCTCTGTGCCAACCTCATTGCTCAATCTAACAAAACCCTTCCATCTGTGTTACCGCATTATGATGGACCTTTCAAAACTTTCTCAGCTGAGGGAAAGGCAATTTTCATAAATAATAAAATAAACTCAAACTTTATGCTAAAAATCTCATGGAACTGACCTTTAAATGTTCTAAACACCAGTAGTTCTTCGGCATTACAATTTATTTAACCTTTGAGAGAGTGTTCATTTAAGTCACTCCAGCTTTATTGCTTTTTAACTGTAAGAAAAGGAATTATGTCACAGAAGGTGGTTTTGTTCTTATTGGATAACAAACATTGCTGCGTTTTATATTTTTAGCTCTTCATTTACAGGACAAGTCATTTGATATGCATGTCTCAAAGTTTCTTGGATTTTCATTCAGAATACTATTTTCAAGACTACATTAACAATTTTTTCTATGTGTTTTTCTCCTTCATAGCATTGCCCTCTGAGATTTCTAATCTAACGATGCAGTGCTTAATGAGACCAAGTGACTCTGCTCTTAGCTTAGGGCTTATTTTATCTCTCTAATATAAGATTAACCATAAATTTCGATCGTAGCAGTGTTGTGCATCAGAATATTAAAGTATTAAATACTAATAGTCGTAAAAATAAAGGACCTTTGAGTCAATCTGCTGCCCCCTTTTTCTTTTTGAAAAGAGTCTGTTCCAACCTCCGTTTCAAGAGCAGTGTTCCAAACAACTTATTTTATCCACAGAATTTAAGTATTCTTTTGTTGTGTCTGAGACAGGTTCTTCTTGAAAAGCCAAGTGATATTTATTTGCTAGAAAGAGAGCTTTTGGCCTGAAAAAAAATTAGGAAAGAGGGGACAATGGTGCTCTTTTGCTTTGAATGTATCATCCTTTTCTTTGGAACTGTAACACCTGGACTTTGGTTTGAGAATATCATCCCTCTGGATATTTAGAAAAAATACAGTGCTATTCCACTTATTGTTTGGACTTTGGAATTGAGGAAAAAAAGTGACCATATGCATGACTGCAAGAACCAATCCAGTATGTCATTATGGGTGTTGTGTCTGTGCACAAGAGTCCTCCATCTGCTTTGGAGTCCTCCACAAGAGTGACTGAAAGCACTGTAGGGAGCATCTGTCTGTAGATCTAAATCTTCAGCAAGATTTTGAAACTGAGACATACTGTCACCTTCCATAGAAAAGGTCATTGAGAGTCACATAAATTTGGGTCAGAATCATTTAACAGTAAAAGTTAGATCTATCATTAAAGATAAGAAATCTCAAGGTAAATACTGAAATGCTCTTCTGTCATTCACATGAGTGGTTGTCACTGAAAGCTGTGACATTCAGAGCTGCTGGACTACCTGATCCTCTCCCTCAGCTGTTCTTTCAGTCTGTGTGAATGGCCTGTTGTTTGACAAGATCCATTGGAATCACCAGAGACTTTGAAGCCATTTAGGTCAACTTTAGCATTCCTGTAAATCTATCTTTTAATGAGCATAAAAAAGTATGCATCCAAAACTATCGTTGTCTCTTTTGTGTAGTCAGACAGGCACATAATTTCTTTTCAAATATACAAGTCTCTATGAATACCTTGCCACTTTAACTTCTGTCAAATATTATACACTTTCCATAAGTTTATTGACTAACTTGAATGCTTTTAATGAAAATATCAATGCATATTTAATGAACAGGGTTTATAGCACACTTTAAATTTTAGCTTCATCCAGTAGATCTGAAATGACTCTGAAAATTTTGACTTTTGTCAATGTTACACATTCCAACCCTCAGTTATATGTACCACAATCCCCAGAATATAGTGCTCACCAGAGAGAATTATATTAGATGAGAAGCATAATACAACTTTAATTGGTTAATAATACGCCTGCATGATTAACTTTTGAGTATGCATAAGTCACATTTCTGATAAAAAAATATGTTCTACTAGGTACTTTCATTCTATCAATTATATGATTTTTTCAATTCAATTTTTCTTTTAGCTTCTTCTTTATATAATTTTAAAAAAAATTCCCAGTAAATAATCTCAGATCCCCACCTACAATGTAATTCTGATATGGCAAGTGAATTTGAAATCACAAAACAGCTAAAAATATGTTTTCTTGCTGTGTTAGAATTTATGACAATGTGATGACAAATATTACCTCGTTGCTATTCCTTTCAGCTAAGTTTTTCATAAAATCCAAGCATAAATTTTGTAAAAGGATGGATGCTTACAGCTATTTCACAACACAATACAGCGATTTTTTATATTCTATATTTTATATAAAGAAAATAGATGAAGATAAGGCAGGAATCTGTCTATCTATACTATGAAGGCTATACTGTGAAATATGAAAGCCTGTGAAGGAAGGAGGATACTGCTCTTTCCCTGAAAATAACAACAAAAAAAAGTGCTTAACAAACTTCTACATGTACCAGTTGAGAGATGGCAAATGACACAGCAGTACAGAAACCTTTATGAGCTGGGATTGTAGTATTCCTGAGAAAAGCAAGAACAGAGAGATCTGATAGCTTTGCCTCAGCTGTGACATAGAAAGGGCTCAAAGACAACTCTGTGGAATTGGTTTGAAAGTGCCTCCTGCCCTATCCAAATTCAGTCAGGTGGGCCATTTTGGACAACAGCATGAGATAGACAGATTGCTGCAGTGCTTCTGCTTTGCTTGTCCTCTGAGCATCTCCTCAGTGTGGATACCCAGACATAGCTAAATTTCATTGTATGCATTGCTGCTTTCTCCTGTAGGTTTTCCACTTTTAGGCTGGAGGGTATGGTGGGCTCCTCATTCACAGCCTATGCTAATTTCAATGGGACTCTTTTACAAAGAGATTTTTGTTATTTCTTCCTAGGTTTCCCAGTATCTACAAGTAAAGGTTAATTCTCTCCAATATCAGGCTATATCTGTCACTACAAGGCCCATGTTTTGTTTAGGAAATGTAGATTGGATATATAAAAAATATAAGAAAAAAAATATATTTCCTTTAGTTGATTTTGCAGTTTTTTCACTGCCTTTTTTAACTCATGGAGTGCCCTAAAATTGTCCATGGCTTCCTCTGTTCCAATACATTGATAGAATATATCTTTCATTGTAAACCGTGCTTTCAAGGGCTAGTTAATATAAAGCATCTGAGATACTGAGGAACAGGAGATGTTTGCTCTAAAGCAGCAATATGACTAAGAAAAAAGAGCTTCAAAAAGACTTTTTAATGGCTTAGAATTTCCAAGTTAAGAAGAAGCTGTTAAATATTTGGGGGAGGGAACAACTTATTTTCTGCAAATGAGTGTATCAGTTAATAGAAGCAATGTAACACAATTAAAATTAGGTGGCTAATACAGACAGAGGTTTCCATCTGGCATCATATTATTAGAAGAAAAACAAGAACAACAAACAATTTCACTAGACTGATGGTTTCTTCCCTTCATTGGATCTCAATACTAAATGTAATTAGGATCTCTGAGCCCCAATGACTAATATAAATTTCTCTCTTCAGCTTTCCTTTGTGCAGACTAATGAAGTAAGTAAAATATCTTTTTTGTCTACTGGAGAAGTATTCTAGACTTTAGCTTCATGACAGGCATAAATCAAGCCTCACAGTGCTTTACATCCTCAGAATATCCCAAGGAAAGAGAAATTCATCAAGAATAACACCATTAGTGGATGCCTGGAGGGCAGCCATCTTATTCTCTTAAACCAATGAATAAACTGCAAGTATGCAATCAGAGTTTTAATTGATCAATATTTGCACAGAAAAGGAAAACAAAAAGACTGTCATTATGTTCTTTTTAACAACTGAAAAATATTCTGACTTTATGCTTTTATTGCTGAGATCTATCACAGTTTTTATCCTGCTGTTTCTCACAAATATTTTGTTCTTAATTTCATGTATTTCCTTATATACTCATCATATACTTTATAAAAAAATAATTGAAAAGAAAAAAAAAGAGAGAGAAGTCCTTATGCCAAAGAATCATTTAAGAATCTTTCAGGACATAAAAATATATTGCAGGAATTTTTGGGGGGTATTTTGGGGTGGGTTTTTTTGTGGTATTGCTTGAGAAATACTTCTGTACTCTATAACTAAAATTACTCCAAGAACCTGATGAACAAGTTATGATGATTCATGTACTTGCACTTGGTTGTACTTTCTGTTTCAGTATCAAGATTGTTGGGTGCCAAGCTCTGATTTGGGGCTACTTTGGACCACAAACTCTCCTGAGATTCTGACTTCCATCAGCCTAGATATATCCTTCTACTCACATACATCTGTGTTTCTGGGAGCTTTTCCTCACTCCATTATGAAAAAATGAATTACGTAATACTACAACATGAAAAGCTGCCACAACTTTGTGTTCAAGTTGGCATTGGGGAGTTTTCTAATGCAATAATCTCTGTATTAATGAATTCATTTAAATATCCAAAAATAGTAATAAATTACCTCATGTCAGGACTCATTTTTCCTGTAATACTTTTTGAAAAAGATGTAAGATTACAGCCAAATTAAATTCTTGCAGTCTAGTAATCCTGTCTTCTACAAGATACTTCCCTATTATTTGGTCCCCATTGCTTGACTTAAGGCATGTTATTATTTACTTTTCCAAGGGAACCCAGACCTATTAATAATTCAGACTTATGAAACACTGAGAAAAACCCTGGGTTTTTTTCTCCTTTTTGATGAGTGAATCACGTGATTTTAAAGGACTTATTTTCAAACATTCTTTGGGAAAAATGGTTATAAAAATGTGATCTGAGAGTATGAGAAATTCCATGTTGCAAGATCCAGATCTGGTTTTAAGTAATTTTGAATCATGATAATTGGTCGAAATTGAAGCCATCTAAATTTATCAGGAAAGCTCTGAAAACAAAAAGCACAAATAAAATGAATGGAGAGAGACAAATAAAATTATCCATCAGCTAACAAAATTGTTACCTTAGGTTACATTTTGTGTTTTTAAACTCACATGGCTGCTCAGTTAGGAAAAAATGTCTGTTTCTACCTTCCACTACACATTTGACTCCAGAGTCAACTCAGTACTCACTATTTTAACTTTTCTCTGCAAGTATTTATTCTGCTTTTCTGTGTACCTTGGTTTTAAAACAGTTGGTTTGATCATAAAATAGTTTATCACAAAGTGTTGCATTGGGACTGTAGGGACCATGTCTGGCCCAATATAGGGGGCACCTGAAGTGATCACAGTTTGCTGCTTCAGAGAAAAAGTAATCTATAATCTCAGGCTGTAATTACAGCAAAGTTTGTAGGTGTTACAATGCAATCAGATTAGATGCTCACACTTTAGACTTTGTTATGAACTGCCTTAATTAAAAGAAATGTTTTAAAATGAATAGAGGAGAAGAATGGAGGTGCCTTCACACAGGGCTTCCTAACTTCTGGCTGTCCTACAGGATGTATCTGTCTTTTTAAGGGAAAGAAATTGATCTCTTTCAAATGCCTATGGAGTACTGGCACTCTGTATTTTTTTCCCCAGCTGCTTGCAAAAGAACATATAAATTCATCTTGCTTTCAATGTTTAGGCTTATCACTGATAACTGCTGAAAGAGGGACACTTTATATTCCCTAGATTAATAAATTGGGGTTTGGAGCAGTTCAGGTTTATTTGTTCCTGGACAGATTAATCTTGCTAGTCTTGATCTCTATGCTTCACCAAATACAGGTCATGTACTTTAGTGGTGCCTCTTAATCTTTCTACCAATTATATCCATATGTGCTTTCCCCCCCATATGTCACTATAGATACATGAAAACAGCAAATTTCACTATAAGTATTTACGAAAAATAGGCAAAGAGAGTTACTGAGGGTTGGAGACAACCCAGAGATTTAGTACAGGCAAATTATTGTTTAAATATCATCTTTCATTACGTAGTCCCTCACTGTTTCCCTGCAATTCCCTACATAGTCTGGGCAGATAATACAAATGGCATTTAGAAGGCTTTTCCATGGTTCTCATAGAAATCACTTAATGTACCTGTAAATAACATCTGAATAAAAATTATTCTTCTTAGTACTTTATTTTCTGCATTTTTTAACTGTCTTTTTGAGGGTAGTTTCAAATTAAAATAGGAATTTTGGTTGCTACATGAATTCAGTTGATACACACATTCATTTTATTTCTGTGGTACTTAAAACTATTTCTAGTTTGAAATTCAAAATGGACTTGGAAAAGAGGATTGCTTCTAAAACCATATTGATATAGTTCTTTTTGAAGTAATTAAAATGAGCCCATTAATAGACCTTCCCTCTTTAAAATAAAATACCAATATTCTTTGTTATGCATTTGCTGAATAAAATTTTAAATCTAAATACTATCAAAGGTGCTTACTTGGGAAGTTTTTAAATATGTGTGGCAGTGGTAGGATCAAAATGAGCAACGGTCTAAGTATTGTATAATTATTTCTTTCTACATCTGAGACTAATGTACTTTCAGAAACACATCAGTCAAATTATTTCCCTGGTCTTTAGGACATCCAGCAGTCAAGATTCAAGGACAAATGGTATTCTAATGGTACACATTTCCATCAAATGGCATGTAAATACAGTATTTCTTTCATATATTCTTACTCTGCTTATAATTTTTCTGTTAAGTCCTTTTGTTTCACTGTGAAAACTGAAAAGCTGTAATGTGCAAGATTCTTGGTGATTAGTTAATTTGGAGGAGGAAATTCCAAACCTCACAAGATCAAAGTGATAATAGTGAAGGCAGGTGAAACCTGCATTTGTTGCCTAACTTAACTTCAGCTCAGTGAAAACTAATTTTATTGTTTTTGTGAATGCAATTTTCTTTGGCAATAGGTACAGTATCTTGTAAAATGGGAAGGGCTATAATAATTTGGGGTTTATTCCACTCATTTATGACCATTAAAAATCATTCGTTTTGTAATACTAGGAAAATAACATGGTCACGTTTTGTTGCCCTTAATATTACTGAAAAGTCCATTTATACTTTTCAGACAAAAGTATGACATGAAAGTTTTTAATTAAATTTGTTAAAAATGGCACTGCATTGATTATTCAACCTTATGTACCCAAGACATGATTATACAAAACAGTGTAATCTGTTCCCTGGCTGTAACTTAGATGACAAAGTATCTGATAAGAGTTACCATGGTAATCAAAGTCGGAAAAGTGCTTTTTCAGACAGGAATTCAGAAATTAAAGGACTTCTAATGTTGTGCTTTTTTCTGGAGCAGAGGTCTGCTTCTGATGGTTTTAGAAGCTTGTCAAAAAAAGTAATGTGATCCTTAAAAACTTCACTTTTAACGTCTTTTTTACAGAAATACTTCTAACTTTTTTGCTAATTACCCCTTTTTTAAACTTCTACGTTCCAGTTATCTTGTGTTTTGCTTGACACAGAGGAACTAAAGGACTAAGACAATTACTATGAAGGTACCTAAAATTAGAGCATCTGCAGTTCTTACTCTCTTGCAATGACTCGTGAACAATTGTAGTGGTTTGAGTTCCCCAATCTGAGTTTCTGGCTGAACGCCAGCACACTTACCAGAATTTATCCAATTTTTGCTGTGAGATAAGGATTAGGAGTAGGCAAAGGAGGTTTAAACTTCAAAGAATATAAAAAAAAGCTTATTAACAAACCTAAAAAGAAGAAAACAAGACCAGAACAAAAAAACCCTCATAAAAGTAGACGAGCATTTACAATAGTTGCTCAAATGACTGGTATCATTGTATAATGCATGTAATATTATTTCAGATTATTTTGTAGAAATGTTTCTGTGAAACATAAGAGGCAATTACCAATAATCACTTTTACATTGGGAAAGTAATATTTTTCTGTGAATGAATGAATGAATGATTGATGTTAATTATTTTTTTAATCTTTCTCTTAAAATAATAGTTGTTTCTTGCTCTGCTTCAAAAATATTTTAATTTAGATATCCAATCTCATAGCACAGACAGCAGTAATAGAATGAATAGGAAAGAGAACAATTCATAAGGAGGTCATAGACTGAAATTTGTTTGTCTACATGATTTAAGCAAATATTAAAATCCAAAATGTATTTGCATCTGGTCCTGGGCAGCAAGTTGGATCAAATTCATTAGACTGTATTTGTAAATAGCAATCCATCAAACTCTAATTCAAATTCACTCAAGTAGTGATCACAGGGCAGCAATATATTGTAATTAAATAGAAAGTAAAAATCTAAAACGCAAATGTTAAACATCTCCCATTTTGCTTTACCAATGAAATCAATCGTAGTTCAAATCAAAGTTTTCAATTTTTAGGATTTATTTCAATGAAGAAGTGATAAACAACTCCTTTATAATTACTGTAAAAGAGATATTAGGAGTGAAGGACTCAAAATTCCAGGCCAGATTTCAGTGAAATAGCAAGAATGGCATTTAAACACTCTGTGTGCCAATGGTTCAGAGGACAAATACTCCCCTTGCAATGGATCACTTTGCGGTCTCTAGGTTTTGATCACTTTAAAGCATTTGCTTTTTAAGATACACAGGAATATTTAAAATCTCTTTTTCTTTAGCTTAAGGTACCAGGTATGTTTCTTCTGATAATTTCTTGAAGAGCTCTTGGGGAACAGAAGCCACCTGACTTGACAGTCTCTCAGGGGATTTATGTAAAGTCTCTTAGCCACCAGCCCAAAGCAGGGTGACTGCATCCAAACTGACTACTAAGTGTGCCTGGAACATTTTGGCTAAAATAACATGTCTGTCAATTCATTGGGAAACCACTTATTGCCAAGGGCAATAAGAATCCTGAAAAAGCTCTTGCATTCCAGTCAGTTAGGAGTGTTGCTGGACACAATTTAATTGAGTAAAATAGGTAAATTGCAAGTTTTTTATCTTAATTTTTTCTGTGGTAACTTTTTTCCAGGATTTCTAATCTAGGAATTCAAAGTGGTGAGTAATGTCTAATAAGTCTTACAAAACATACAAACTTAAAACTCGGGTATAAATTGTCGCCCTGGTTTTACAGGGCCTCATAAGTTGTAACACTGTAGCTGTAGTTTTTCATGTTTGTTCTGTAAACATGGTCCTTGTTTTTCTAAACCGGCCGGGATTGTTTTGCACTTGTAGAATTGTTTTTCATTCCTTTCCCTGGGGTGGAAAAAGATGATTGACCATGTCTTTGACCTGTAAACCTTCAGGGGTGTTGACCCCTTTCACCAATCTTTGACTGTCCTTAGAAACATATAAAAATAAGTAAATAAAGAAGGGCAGAACTTTTGGTCGGTCCTGCCTGGTGAAACCACTACTGCTCTGTGACCCGCGTGTTTCTTCTGTTGCTAACTAACCAACAATAAATAAATACATACACTGTATTAAGTGTATTCCATTTGTTTTTCCCTCTTCAATGACTTATAATAATACATTATTTTGCAAGAAAAAATTTTGTATTTTAATTTTATTATTTAGCTTCATACTGTAAATGTATATCAAATAGTAATTTTCTTTAAATCAAGATTTTTTTATTAGTAGTAACTCAATTTTGTAGTCTGTTAATTGTGAATATAATAGCTTCTTTTTTTTGGTAAAATTTAGCACTGAGAACACAGTACCAGGGGCTCTGTCACAATCTCTATAACCTAGAAAATGAGTTCAAGCCACTATTTAATTCAAAGGACTTTTACTTCATCCTTTCCTTGTGCTTAAACCAGCTAAGAAATATTTGACTAACACTTTTATCAGGCATTAGTTCTTAAGTGTTGACTTTACATTCTTAGTACAGAACTAAAAGTGCCATGCTTTTAAAATTTTGAAAAAATTTAAATGTCTTCTAAAAAATTAAGACCTTGTGATAAAATATGAAGAAAATTCTAAATAAGCTAAAAGCTCACAGCATGTAGAACCATGTTAATCATCAATAAAATTAATGAAAATATGCTTACAAATAAAATATATTCAAAAAAAGCTTGTGGTACAGCATATATTTATGTGTAAGTATGTCTGGTGTAGTTCTTGGATAGTGTTCAGTGTAAGATTGTGCTTTTGAAGCCAGGCCTGATTCTCACCAGTGGAGAGGGAAGAAAAATATTTCTCTGTTGTCTTTGATTTTTTGTTTTTCTATTTATTTCAGGCCAGATCCTCAAGTCCCTAGCTAGTCTTTACTCTACGAAACTCACATTATCAGGAATATTTCTCTTGATTTAAGAATGAGTCAAGTAAATTTCCCTCACAATTCTAATTAGTAAATGTGTCACTTGCTGCAAGGATATCCCAGTAGACATTACACAGGTCTCTGATTAGACTCATATGTAGCACAGAGTAAGGAAAACACATGCTGTGCTAATGAAATTGTAGGATTTAAACATAGTAACTGTGACTTTGGAGATCCTAGCATTTAAGGTTTCATTAAGCCTTCAAGTTAATTTGACTTGAAATGTCGAGAAAATGATGAAAGGTCTGTTTTATGTGTAAACACCTACAACCTAGAGATGTAGGACTATCTTTTCCTACAATATTGACAAGAATTGAAGCAGGCAGTTCAGAGAGAAGTAGCATCACTGGTGGATAATCAAAACTCATTAAACTGGTGAGATGGGGGGTGTGAGTGAGGAAGGCACAAGCATTAGTGCCTTGGCACTGAAATACTATGCATTTTGGTCTGAAAAAAAATATATTTGAGTGGATATTAATACCAGTTTTTGTAATAAAGTCTTCCAGCATCCCTGCCTACTTTGAGCATATTGTTTTAGGCGTGATAATTTTTAGAGATACTTCCAGATGCTAAGCAGTTCCTGTAACTTTCCTGGTATCTTCTACTCTTACTAAGCTAAAAAGGCTAAAAAGTGTTTAGAAATTTCAGTCCCTTCATGGGATTCAGCTAATTAAAAATATTGCTTCTTTTGTCTAGCACAAAGTGTTTTCAAAAGGAGAAACTGATTGTGGCATTATGTGACAGTAAGGAGTGACGCAGGGACCCCAGGCAGGTGCAAAGAGAGCATTTATTGCCAAAAACTTGGTCTTTTTAAGCAGTTATCTGGTTTATCAGTTTACAGAGCATTAAGGCAAAAGAAGCCCAAGTTAACCAAGCACCATCCAGCATGGTGCGGGCACGCGAGATTCACACAGCACGTTTGTCACGTCTCTCA
Organism: Drymodes brunneopygia; assembly: GCA_013400955.1. Lineage (NCBI taxonomy): Eukaryota > Metazoa > Chordata > Aves > Passeriformes > Petroicidae > Drymodes > Drymodes brunneopygia. The sequence goes on along the minus strand of VZTZ01013578.1, from coordinate 31,363 downwards.
CGTCTCTATTCTAGCTAAGTCTTTCTTCCACAGTTCCCCTCTCCTCAGCCTAAGTAAGAGGCTGGAGCCATTCTACAAGTCCTTCCTTTTATAAAGCCTTACTCAACAGTGACAGCACTAGATTTGTAGCAGTCTAAGGGACCAGAGTCCAAGGCCAGTCCAAAGGAACGCAATCCCCTACACTACGTTTGCACACTAAGCAAGAAATAGGTAGGAAGTGCTCTGGTAGTTTCCAGCTACTGTCACAGTATATCTAGGCATTACAACAACTCTCTTGGAAAGATAGAACGTTAGAGATGTCTTGAGGCACACAGATGAGGATTTTTTCTCTCTGAAAATTGCTTTATTATAGCTGGACATCTGACTTGAATCTCCCCGCCCCATTGTGTTGACAATCCTGACTTTGTGATGGCCACTCCTGCGTTGCTGTGAACCTCCTGAGTTACCCTGCTGGACAGTAAATCTGCAGGGAAGCATAAATTGGTCACTAGGACTTAGAAGGATGTTTTAAGGGGTTTTGAAGAGGTAAAGGAGAAATAGGGGTGTTGCAGAAGATAAGGACCTGGAGGGTACCTGAATTGATTTCAAGTGTTAGCGATTTGCAACAACTTTGTATCAGTTATCAAGCTATTGCCAGGGCTTAGATTTTGGCTGGGATAAATGAGATGGCATTTTTTCAGTCAGGTATTTTGATTTACATCCAAGGAAGCCTTTTATTTTTAAGTAAAAGTGTATTTGTAGGTATAATTTTTCATAACATAGGGTAATAAAACTGGTAATTTTAACAAAAAACAAGCACAGAGGCAGAAGTAAAAATAGTAAATGAGAGAAGTTTCCCTATATTTATTTTCAGACATGTCCACTCTCTCATCCATATAATGTCTAATATTTCAAGTCAGAACAAAGATACTTATCAAATCTAGAACAGTTTGCTTTACGTCTGTTTCCTTGCATTACCTCTGCTTACAGAATTTATAACCCAGTCACATCCAAATATCTGTTTTAAAATCTGTCCAAAACACAAAACTTTCTGATGCACCTGTTCTTCCATCTATTATGCATTATAAATTTTCTCACTTACTCTATCATTTATTTTACTTTGGAAGCTTACCCACTGCTCAAGAGTTGTTTCTACAAAGTTAGAGCAATGAAAGAAATATTGAATAAAGACTGTAATACAATTGTAAACATTTTAAATGAGTATTTCATCCAAAATCAAATCTACAGTTCTTATTGTATTTGGTTGCTGCACAGATTGCAAGACTCATGTTCTTTCCCAGCATAACATCAATAAGCTATTTTCTCCACCAGCTGCTCACACGTTGGGTTTGTTGTGACTATTAACCATAGAAAAGTTATCTCAGTATTGGATCTCACTGACAAAAAGACTCAAAGCATCTTGATTTTTTGCAGTTATTGCTGGATATTTTCTGGTTAAAGGCATTCATAGTAATATCGAGTTCTTTGCCAATCTCTATAATTCAAACAAGTCCTGAAAACATTTTTACCTGTGCTCATAAATAAATGCATATACATCTGTGTGTAAAAGTACATGTGTGCATATATATATATATAAATAAATGTACATACATATTTTGATATATGTATTCCATTCAGTACTTACTGGAAAAGTAAATCTCTTCTCATAATAATCCACATAGTACAAGGTTGTGTCCAGGACAGAGTCACATTTACACAGGTTTTTCTCTGTTCTATAAAGGATCACTTGGCAGGCACAAAAAAAGTCTTGGAAGCTGCTGTAACTGTTGATAGTGCAGGGAATGTTACGGTGAAGTGATGAGCAACACCTCAGAGTTTAGTCAGTTGTGCCAGGTTCAATTGCTTTGGATTCAGTGTGGCCAAGATACACTTATGTGTGAGGTATTTCGGTTAAATTCACGGTATAATTGTTCTGGGTGAGTAATAACAGCAGATACTGACTCCTAAATGCCCACTTTCCACCCTGATGTTGCAGCCATATGCTTGTGGGAAGCTTTGCTTGCTGAATGTTTGAGTTTTTTCTCCTGGCAGTACTCTAGCAAGTCCAAAGGCTGAACTATTGTTTACTCAGATAGAAAAAAATTTCCATTGACCAGAGCTATCATTTTTAAAGGCACGCTCCATATGACAACTCTAATTTCTCTTAAATTCCAAATGTTAATAGCTCCCCTTGGCTTCCTTATCTTTTTAGTGCACAAGTGTATAAACCTAATTTTTTTCCCAAGCCTACCAATCAAAGCAGCACTTATGATGTAGCACAGATGAGACTACTGAAATAGAAGAAAATGTGAAACCCTGGCAAAGTCTCTATGTTATCATAGAGATTCCTCCTAATTAAAGAGTTCTTTATGGTGAATCTAAAACCACAAAGAACTTTTGAGTGTGACATGACCAATGTAATAATCACAGGCAACAAAGAGAAAAAAATGTCCTGCTGACAGATAAATTTCCTTCCTGTATTCTTAGGTTTTGTTTGTTTTCATCAGTCATTTCATGGGAAGCCTATAGGCAAGTAGAGGTATTAGGCAGAACTGGTTACAGAATGAACTTCTGCTTTTGAAAGCTGTGTTTTTAAAAAGTCACTTTGGCTATGGGTTTGTCAAGGAATGACATTTCTTGCAATGCATGTGGAAACTGGATCTGCTGAAACATAAACAATATTTGCATTTGTGAATGTTTGAGAGAAGTCTAGACTTCCACCTTATGGAAGTGCCTGTGAGTTGTCATCAGCTTATTGCTGAGAAACTCCTGAACCAGGAAGTACTGCAACAATCAAAAACAATTTTAGACTCTTTTCAGCTAATAGGATTATTTTGCTTATAAAATAATACAATACTTTAAATACTCATTTTTGTTATTATCACAACTCATATACCCAAATTAATTTTCTGCCTTTCAAAACCCTTTTCTCCCATGCTAAAATGCAGTTTTACAGATTGGAACAGATGGTGGTTTAGAGTGAAGATGTACTAAACTACTATAAAGGTATAGTTACTGCAATACTGTGTGGTGACAGATGTTTGTGAGTGCTTATGAGTTTAGCCTTTTTTATATTTTTTTTTATTGTAGCTTTATAGTATATTTCATGCAGTTTGAAGAAAAAATAATCCTATTTTCCTATCGTTCCAATTTGTGCATTGGATTTTTGCTTCATAAAGATTCTTGGATGTTCCTAAATTTTCCACTACCCTATTATTTAAATTCGCCTTTTCTAACAAGCATTTGAGTACAGAAATAAAATTTAATAATATATATTTCTATTTTTATTCACCTAGAAAAAATATGTTCAAATGCAACAGTTAGAAGGGTTCCAATGGATAGAAAAGTGTGAGAGGATGGAAATCTGTACCCTGCTCAACAGACTTGAAGTCTGCTAGAGCATATGGGAAAGAGAATCCTTAACTGACAAATCTTTACTGAGAATGAACCTGTTAACCAAAGCAATTTAAATCCAGGCAGTGTTCACTGGAGTGCTCCAGCTGACCTCAGCCTTTTTCTGATAGCAGAGGAAAGCTTTTAAGGGATTTTCACAACCAAGTGGAACTGAACCCATAAGTGCACAGGAAAATGATGCATTTCTTGCAGCTTATTTTTGCCTGAATCCAATTATGCCTAGTCAACAGCCAGCTGTTGCCTCAAAATAGACTAAGCAGGGAACTCTCTGCAGAAAAGTTGGAAAAATGAAAGCCAGCTAGTTGTAAGAATGGATTAGAGTGGTGAGTTTTGGATTTCTTTTTTTGCAGTTTTGTATTTTCCCCTCTAACCTAGGATTGCTAGATCACTCTGATCTAGATGCCAAAATGGCATTGCCAACTGAAGCTCTCTTGAGAGAATTCTTCAGGCAAGTAAGTGGATTACATCTCAAGCACTATATTGTCTGCAGTTTTCAATTCAGTTAAGCTCTGGGAATTGCAGATAGCAGCTGAAAGAGCCCCCACTTTAAAGAGAAAGGTATAAGTGTCTGAAGCGGGAAGGGATTTTCTGACCGTGAGATTTGCCCTAAGAAACTGAAGATGGGTTTCTAAGGAAAGGAAAACAAAGGAACTGTCTCAGAATCTTCATGGGCTGCAAATGGGAAACAGAGATTTAAGATGGTCTATATAGGCATCACAGGGTTTGATGGATTGAAGAGGAAGATCAGGTAATTTTGTGGGACTGAAAATAGCAAACACATTCGAATTTATGAGTAAAGTGACAGCATGGAAAGAAACTCATTCTTTATGATATAAAGAATAATCTTATAAAGAACAAAAAACCTAAAAAAATTCACAAAAATATGAGTATGGAGTGGAGTGATGAGAGATGATAGAATAAATGTAGGATAATTTTTAAATTAATGTGAGAACTGAGAATTAACTGCCTTTAAACATTATAAGTCAAAGTTGTTGTCTTTATAGACAGTTGATAAAGATTTCAGGTACTCAGAGTCATAAGGAATATCTCTATATGTTGTCATTTTACATGATAATTGTGGCTATAAAAGGCAAAACTTGAAGGTAAACATGGGTTTAATATTAAACACTAAACTACTAGAACTGTGTTTTTCTCTTAATGCTGGTTGTAAGCTGACACTGACCAGCCTGATGGTATTATTGATATTGCTATTCATAGCACTCATAAACATAGAAACTTATTCCTATGTCTACTTTTCCTCAGGGAGATTGAAGTTCTGATTTTTTGGCAAAGAACCAAGGAAGGACTGCAACAGAAAGCATTTAGTGAAGATTTAGGCAAAACTTGAGCAGTTTAAATAGGTATCAAGTTAGTATGTTCTTTCAAAGTTATTCCACAGCCTCTAGAACTGGCACCCTGTCTACAGTGCAGACTTGCAATTGCATTCTTGATTAGTGATTTGAAAAGAAGCTCTTTAGAGGTATCTTAATGGACAGATTGCAATTCTAACTGTGTCCATGCTAAAAACTCATTAAGGGCCAGTAAATATGAGGGGAATGAGAGAAAGCAGAAAGATTAAAGGGGCAATTATGATCCAATAGAGGAAAGATGTATTTTCATTCACTGTGTAAACAAAATTGCAATTGCCCTTTGGGCGCTTATGTATCACTGGCAAATAACCAGTCTGCAAGGAGAGCACTTGATATGTGAATACTGTAACTTGGTGGGCACGCAAGCAGTGGGTAACATGCAGCAGGTATTAAATGGATAAATATGCATAAAGATTGTGTTTGGCTGGGCAGGAGACAGAAGCCTGGCAGAGGGGATTGTGGTGACACAACACAGCAAGCTCTGTGCGTCTTGTTGGATTAAAGACTAGATTTGTGTCTTAGCCAATATAATGTCATGTTGAGTTATGTAAATCCCATCACAGAAATGCAAACACAATGCAGCAGCAGCATTCTTTGGCATGGGCTCTTCAGCTGTTTTCCTGAAACCAATTTGATGTCTTGCTACAGATTGCTTCTCCCTTGCGGCACAGCCACACTGTTAGCTGAATTCAGTTCTTTTTTTCTGAATTATTATGATGTAAACCCCATAGTTTAATAACTGCAATGTTTATTTTTCTTAAATGCAGTACCTTAGGACAACTAGAAAGTTGATATCATAGTAAATGAAAATGATATTATGCCGTCGAGGCAGCAAGCAACATTCAGCTAAAAAATATTTAATGTTTCAGGAAAAATATCCTGACTGACAGTATGATATAGGCATTCATATAATCAGACCAAAAATACTGAAGACAAGCATTAGCCAGTCACTGAGCTCAGTAATACCACACCTCAAACAAAGATCAACTTATTCACAGGCTCAGACCAGTTCAGAGTGCATGGAGAAAGACAAGCAGCACATGGGCTTATTTCACCTCTTTCCATCAGTGGATGGCAAGAGGACAGAGCCAGCCAGATGATGGAAGATGACATGCCAGTCCTCATTTCTGTGCAAGGCAATAAAAGAGGAATTCTTGCAGGAGGAAGAAAAGGAGTGAAGATCAAAGTAAGAAAGCAGTTCAGAATAACTGTGGGGGAGTGCAAACCTGTTCTTTGATGAGGTTTGCTATGACTTTCAATTTCTCCTTTGCCTAAGGCATCCTAATTATGGTTCTAATCTAGCCCCAAGAGACGTAATACTAAAGACTCAGGCCTACTGCCCTGATAGTTTATACCAAATTCAAAAATCACTTTAGGGGTGAAAGTTCAGACTTAAAGCACAGCTTTTGAATGCAAGCTTAAATGATGCCCTCAAAATAAAATGCCTGAAGGTGCTCTCTTTTCACTTTGTAATATGTTAATATTAAGCCTAATGTAGCTAGCACATTAGGGAATTTTCCTTCACATTAGCTTTTTAGGGCTTCTGCTGTATATGGCAGTATGTTGAACACCATGAAAAGGGTTTTTTTAAAATATCAACTTTAAGCCGTGTGATGCATTCAAAAAAGGTTTAGAAAGCATCAAGATTATAACACAATGTTCTCAAATTTTATATAGTGGGGTTTATTTTCCTTCATAATATCTTTTAAGATATATGTGAATCAGTGTAAAAAAGTGAGCATAACAGCATTTAGTTTGCTTTGATTTTATAGATCTCCTTATGCTTAGCTCTTTGTTCAGATGTACTGAATAGCTGTGTGTGGCATTTAAAATTTCTCCTTCCAAACCCACTTCCACTTCATAATAAGATAAAAATCAAAATTTTATTTTATAAAAGTCAGCACTCCCTTTTGAGGTTTATAAGTATTTTGCAATGGCGCTATTATTCTCATGTTTTAAATCTTCCTTTCAGAATATTTTGGTTTAGTAGGTTGGCTTGACACTAATCACATGTAACAACTGTTTGCAAATGTGCAGCAATGCTGTCTGTTGAGATCTGTAAAAACACTAATAGCTTCAGGAGCTGTTTGCTGCAGGAACAGGCGCTTGGCTGCAGCTGTTGACAGTGATGAAAATGGGCATCAAGCTGAGACAGTCCAAGCTTGTCCTGATGTAAAAGGATTGTCCACCTTGAAAATTAATTGGAATTAAAGGATTATCTCACCTAGAGAGCTAATTGGAATATCGGATCAATGACTGAGCTTTGAAGTCACTGGTTCAAGCCACAGGTGAAATGATTTGTCTTGCCTGTAGATATTGTTTCACATGAACCCTACACAATGCAATGATCCACCATAAAATAATAATTTAGTCCCAATTCATTCCTGCGTCGAGAGGTCTCATTTTTAGTTGATCAAACAATTCAAGTGTGTATTGACTTTATTTAGGAAATTATTAGAGCTTTATAAACAAACATTTGCACTCCCTTACTATGAAAACCACTAGATATTTCTGGATATTTTGTAACTTTAAAGACTATGTGCTCAGTAACATCTTCTCACCTGCTTCCTCAGCCTTTTGAGGTGAATTCATTCAAATAAAGACTGTCCCATAGATTTGAAACTAAATTTTGCCCTTAGCTGTAATAGTTGCAATTGCCTCTTTTAAGACATGTCATTTAAACTGCATATCTACATTACTAATTTTAAACATATAAATGACAACCAAACTGAATTTTCATTGTTTTAATATATTTTCAAATTTTCTATTAATTTTAAAATCAGTCTGTGTTTTAAAATTTGTAATTAAGTCTAAAAATATAATATTTGATGCACTAATTTTCAGGAAAACCCTGTTCTCAAACAATGAAAGCAAAACCAGAAGAAAACCTCAACATCCCTAAGTGCTTCAACTCCCACTAAGTATGGTAAACTTAAATGATACATCTATCAATTAAAAGGAAGAATCAAGTTCAGAGAGACAATAAGCATTGTATATCATACCTGTAGCTCCGAGGCGATCCAAATGATTTTTCCCCCTAGTGTCTGAAACTGAACAAAAAACCCAAATTTGCTTATCAGTATATTTTGAGAATGACTACTCAAAACTTCAGGGGGTATAACAGAGATACCCTTAGTTCTTTACCTTCACTGCAGAAAGTACAACATAGGAGTTGAGCTGATGTTGAAAAAAGAGTCAGGCCTCAATATTTGCATAAGTAAAACTGTAGGTATTGAAGAGACCAAAATAAGTTTGCAAGTACTGTGAAATGTGCCACCTGTGCTAGGTACAACCTACAGGATTGCCAGTGTTATAATTCAGATTTAGATTCAAAACTAAAGTCCTGCTTTAGGAGTTTGAATCTTTTGTTTGAATTTAGTTGAATTTTTTATACCTCTAATAAAGAAACAGCGAGAAAATATAACAGCAAGTAAGACCAGTACTAAGAATTACAAAATATGACAGAATAAATTCATACAAGATACTGCAGAAAGTAAAATGATTTTTTCCCTTGTTGTTTTAATTTACTTAGTTTTAAATTGACACTTAAAAAAGTTTAAGAAAATCCAGGTGAAAAACAGACGTGAAGAAATCTCTTTTGCTTTTTATTAGAAAATGGGTATATTACGATATTTTCATGGAAATTTCTCAAATTTTCATTTGACTTCTCAAGAAGAAACATATCGAAGAATAAAATAAAGTAAATATAGACTGCAAAGTAAACCAAGATTTGTTTTCATAATATCAGTTTAACTTACATTATTTAGGAATTAAAATAACCATTACACAAATGCAGGAAAAATAACAATATTCAATGACAGAAAAAGTAAAGATTGTCAATGTAACAAGCTTCACACATTTATGAAATATCACTGTTGGTTTTGGGTCATAAAAATGACAGCTTCACTTGCAAAAGAGCAATGAATCATATATAGTAGGCTTCGGGAAAAAAAAAATGAGCTTTCATCTACACTTTACTTTATTATTAACCAGAAAAGTTATTGCATTATCTTGGAAACCTACACTCCATCTGGAAGCTGCTCCATGGTTGAAGGAGCTACGGAGATGTGCTTCAGTGGAAGGAATACATTTATCTGAAAGCATCACACCTAATGTTCGAGGCACTAAGCTTTGATTTCATGGTCTCATGCAGACTGCACAAATATCTCTCAGTACAGCTTTTACTGGGAAATGACAGTCAGGAAGGGATGAACAGGAGCTAGATATCCTATAATTTCAGAAGCTTACTGGCTGTATTTTAATTCACTCAGTTGTCTGGAAATTTTACTCCTGATAGGATTAAATCCTTATTCTAAATAACAACATAATGATAGCCTTGAATATTTACCTCAGAGTTGCCTTTGGTGAAGAGTGAATTTCATTTCCTTGAAAACACAGGCAGCAGTTGGATGGCCTAAAATCTAGATATTTAAATCTGTGCATGAATTAAGAGAGGCATGTTTGAGGTTAACAGTTGAACAGTTTTTAAAAAAAGTCAAAACCAATTTGGGTCTAAGGCATATATCATATTGATAGGCACTGAAGGCATTACTGAACTGAGAAAGGAGTTATTATCTGTTACACTCTGTGAGAGTGTACAAGATAATACTTTCACCCAGCTTCCTCAAAAACACTGATCTTAAGTTTTACTGTTTTGTCAAACTTTGGATGACTTTTCAGAAGATCGACACAAGCCCCCTTTTGACACATTTCAGACAAACATTTGGCAAACTGCTTCTCACAAAGCCTATAGTACATTGACTTCCCTGTGTCTTCCACCAGAAACAAAGGATTAAACCATATTGAAAATGGAGGTTACTAGAATGGGCTTATTGAAACAGCCAAACTTTGAAAAATTGCATGTAACCAAAAAGAATTTAAAAAATGGGAAGTGCTGCTGTACAGAGCCTTGCCTTATTTATTTATTGTGGGTACTACACAAATTTAGCAGAATAAAGGCATACTGAAGCATTTTAGGACCAAAATCACCACTGTGGGATTGGCATGGTTCCAGCTCAGGATATATAGACCCATACTCTATACCACTTTTGTTCAAACAAATGAAGGAGGTCATGAATTCTTCGTGTGGAACAGTTACTAAAGTGGAAAAAGTGTTAATTTAGTGCCTGGCACACTTGACTGTTAACTAAAAATAAATCAGATACCAAAGTTATTCCTAGATCCTTTTTCTAGAAATAAAAGCTAGATAGTTTCCAGAAATAATATATAGCCAAAATAATATATTGCTGAAAGCTTGCTGTTGAAAGATGCTGCAACAAAGCAATTAAGGGTTGGTGACATCACTGGCACGGGTCCAGTATTCACTAATCTTGTGATACATCCTTTTAAAAACTGTGCCACACATTTCTTTAAACTCAGAAGAATGTTCCTTGGGTTACCTATAGTAATACACTGTGATTTTTCTTAGCAGCCTGGGAAAGAGGTTGAATTTCAATCTGTGGTCTTTATCTTACTTTCATATCAGCATTTTCCTCAGAGTTGAAAGGGATGAATCTTACTGCTTTGCCTTCCTGGAGATCAAATTCCATGTGGAGCCTAGGATAAGTTCTGTAGAGGTACAGTATACAAAAATACTAAAATATAAAGTGCAAGGTTGTGGCTATTATCCTTCTAATTATGTTGCTCAGAAAAGTAAAAAAAATAAAATGTCAACAAACGCCATTTCCTGTTAAAAAAAATCCTATTACATAACTCAGTTAATTGTGACTGTGATAATTTAAATTTTTTTAATTTAAGTGTGTTGGAAGGTGTTTTTCTGGTCTTTTCATGGCTTCTCTTTGGACTTTATTTTAAGAGAAACATAGTCATTATTGCAGTTATATTTGGAAAATATCATCTTCACTGTAGTTGAAAAATCACAAATGGGTTGCAACTGTTTCTATCATAAGATTGTATCTGGTTTCCTGCTACTAAAACTGTGATTTAATATCTTAGTCTATCTGACTTGACTGAATCTAACTAAAGATGGGCAATAGCCTTTAGTCAAATGCACACACTTCCTACAAAGGCTTTGCTGTCATAAAATCTTCTCTGTTTTTTCTATAAACATATGGTTACATCCTGCAATGTGTTGACTGTCACTTGGAATCGACATCTTTATAGGTTGTGCCAGCTATAAGGTTTCTGAAAACTAGTGTTTCAGCTTTTATTAACATCATACAGGAACACGGAAAATGTGTTTAGGGAAAATTATGGTATGAAAAGTGTTTCAGTAAAAAAATTTAGGTATGAAAAATGTTCAGTCCTAGAAGGAACATTTACTATGAAAAAGTTAATAGGTATAGTAAATCTTCTAAAGGAAAAAAAAAAAAACCAAAAAAGTAAAACATTCTATGTCTTAAAATGCTATTGACTTTGTATAAATTTAACAATTTCTTAATTTAAGGCAAGACTATACTTTCATGTGCCAGACTAACAGAACAAAGTGGCAAATACAGATTCTACACGTGCTTGAACTAATGAATTATTTTAAAAAATACAAAATTCTTGGTGTTAAAGGTATTAAATTATATATTGCCTAGAGTGAAAAGACTGATATAGATCAGCTTTGTCTCTGCTTTCCTTAGTCTTTCATAATACCAGGAATTTTAGTTTTATTTTCTAGTAAATACAGGGAATGATGTAAGTCTAATAGATGGATTAAGTCTACTGAAAACTTTGTCAGCCATGTTTCAGAAGTAGAAAAAAGAAATAAATAATGTCAAGACTATATCACAATTACCACAATATCATAATTAATTTCTGGAAACTTTTTCATAATATTTTCTGTTATCATACCATGATTTACATATTACATGAAGTAAGGCAAAGAAGTAAAGAATGGGAGAGAGTGAATCAAAGATTACTTAATACTCTAAAAATCTGAGAAATTAAATAAACATAAGCATATAGAAATCCTATTATGCAAGCACAAACCATCCATTTGTTATTATTTGATTATTTTAACTAATATAAGTTGCTGGGACTATAGTCTCCAACCATGTAAGAACTGTGGGCAGAATTACAAAAAAACAAGAAAGCAAGCAAAAGTAAGTTGCCTGCAGCTTTAAAAAGTAAAATTAAAATCTATGAAGCAGAAATCAATGCTCCAGCTCTCTCGGTGTACATAAGCATCGAAGTTAATTAATTATAATTAACTTCAATTTATATTGGATTGCTATTATTATTGTTATTAATAATAATAATCATAATACATATTATTTGAGTCAAATTAACATAATGCTCATATGTGAATAAACTCAAGAGGGCAAGAGGGAAAATGCCAAGGGAATTGTAAAGTTTCATTAATTTCTTTCCAAAGCTAGGCATTAAATTTCAAACATTGGCACTTCGAAAGATTCTAGCTGTGTTCATTTGTTTCACATTATTTTTGACAGCAAATATCAGTCCCATGCTTGCTGGCCTTTTTGAATGCAAAACACTACTTTATACTGTTGTGAGGCCTCTTACAGCTGAAATAACATAATAAACACTCACTTGTAGACATCCTTTTAATAACTAGAGTACATGCCTTGTGTTGCCTGCAGCAGACAGAGAACCAAAATAATCAGCATCGAATTCAGAGAGCTTCCCCTTCCCCACTGTAATGGAGACATGGAGGAAGCAACAAAGTTGCTATCATTTCTCATTTTTAAGTACCATCAAAGGCATCTCAGCCCAAACTGGGTATAGGAATTACCTTAATGTAGAAGTTCACAGAAGTAACCTGTATGGTAAGTAAGAGTGCTACGAAAGAGGAGCTCATCTGTTACATTTGGAAAAGAATTCACTAATTTTGTCACTGAATTCATCAGAAGTGTCGCTTCATCTCACCTATTTTCTTCACTATTTTTCAGTCTTGGCATAGTCTGCTGTTTTGTTTAGCGTGTGAATTGCCAGCTAGCATGGTGTGAAAACGTGTAGAGTAACACAACAAATATTTTACAAAAGTTTTTTTTTTTTCTTATGAGCAAGTGTCCATTGCAATTTTCCCTGCAGCCTTTCTGCCCACTCCTGACGTAGTTGCTGTTTCCATGTCACTTGGAGTCCAACAGCTCTTTGTGTTGGTATAAGTACAAGAGCAGCAGTGATGAAGAGATCCAGAGGTTGTGGACAGGATTATACATGTCATTAAAGGTTCTGCTAATTTTTTTAGATCAGGAGTAATTTATGTTACATAAATACTACATAATGCTTTCTGGAATCATTGAATTTGGTCTCAGATAAATGCTATCATTCGTGTAATAAATAGGGCTCAGTAAGTAACATATATGTAATTTGAATGAAAATGCTCCAAGGAGAAAGCCTTGAGTTACTTTAGGACAGCTGCCATTAAATTGCACTGTGAAAAAATAAGAAATGTCATTTCCCTGGGAGCCATTGAGGG
>VZTZ01013578.1:2222-16914 GCA_013400955.1 Drymodes brunneopygia | reverse complement strand
ATTATATATATATAATCAACCATGTAATTACTAGATAACACAAATCTGTGACATTCAGGAACTTAAATTATATTTGCATTAAGTAAGGGAAAAAAAAAGATATTTCAGATACTGTTATTTGAGAATTGCTGTTAAGTTGCAAACTGTCAGGGAAAATGCTCCTTTAATAATAAATTGGAATAAATGGGAAAGGATAAGTGTGAGACACTTGTGTGTACTTTTTCACATACCCACAAGCAGGCTGGGGACTCAGCATGTTCAAGATTAATTTGACAAATAGCAGCTCCTTTTTCAGAACATGTTGCATTGAATCTACTGAATATAGGGAGGGATGAAGAGAAAAATTATCAGAGGGAAAAAACAAGAGAGTAGGTCTAAAATGTACCCAACTCCCATCTTTCATAAGGCAAGAAGATTTACGTACACTCCATCTAAACTGCAATGCATCTCTCTGCAGGACACTGCATTTGGAAAGGATTTTCATGTTCATATCCTTTTTAATTCCTAGTTCAGCCTGCCTCTCCCTCTTCCTCTCTGCTTTATGCAAAGCAAACATTTTAGTTCTTGGATTCCTACTGCCTTGTCCCCACATTGCACAGGGCNAAATGTGTTTTTTTTTCTTATGAGCAAGTGGCCATTGCAAGTTTCCCTGCAGCCTTTCTGCCCACTCCTGACGTAGTTGCTGTTTCCATGTCACTTGGAGCTCTTTGTGTTGGTATAAGTACAAGAGCAGCAGTAATCAAGAGATTCAGTGGTTGTGGACAGGATTGTACATGTCATTAGAGGTTCTGCTAATTTTTTTAGATCAGGAGTAATTTATGTTACATAAATACTACATAATGCTTTCTGGAATCATTGAATTTGGTCTCAGATAAATGCTATCATTCGTGTAATAAATAGGGCTCAGTAAGTAACATATATGTAATTTGAATGAAAATGCTCAAAGGAGAAAGCCTTGAGTTACTTTAGGACAGCTGCCATTAAATTGCACTGTGAAAAAATAAGAAATGTCATTTCCCTGGGAGCCATTGAGGGATCTTAGCTCTCACCATAGGTGGGAGTTGGGGGTGATGTAAGTGCTATATTCAGTAAGACAAGGATTCAAAACCATGATTTTGGTAACAGGAACGTAGAGTGCATTTCAGTAAAATACAAAACAGGCAATTTCTCTGAGTCTGCAAAGTAGTTTTAAGACAATAGCTATTAGAATAATCCGTGAAAAGTCTGGTAGTTCATTCTTACATGTTCCACTGAGCCAAGGCAAAGTCTAGGGTCAGTGTTAGGATCATGGTTAGAGGTAAGTAGACTAAAACAGGAGCATTATCCAGGCATGATTGAACCTTGTCTTAGACCTCACCTAGAGACTGCATGGAATGTCTAAACCAGTGTGGAATGGCATTGAGACTGATGTAAGAAAATATATTCCTAAATACATTTAGTGTGGTATTCTTTACCTTTCTCAGGGAGAAAAGGAATTGGGCTTTTCCATTTTATTCAATTTCAGTTTGAAGTTAAAGTGTTCAAATTTGTTAGAATATATGGAGTGTGAGGTGTAACACAGCTCAGAAACCATCAGATTAGTCTGTGTGAATTCCAAATTCTATTTGAGGGATTATGCATGAAGTTTTTCTCTGCTGTCAAATGGGAGCAATTAGCTGACACTATGGACCCCAAATTATTGTGATCACTAGTTTTCTAGGGGAGAAATTCCCTAGATGTATGGCTTCTCAGTCTGGGACAGACTTTGGGTCTTCTCCTTGAAATATCTGTCTTTTCAGAGGGTTCCCCACCAAATCCAACCCACTTGGAGCATTCAGAAATGCTGGGAGCTGTACTGCACGGATGATGCTCTGAATGGGGCAGACAGCCCTTGTGTCTGGCACAGCCTTGACCTCTGAATCAACAGGTCAGGGTCACAGCTAGCAGTCCTGCACTTGCTACAATGACTGCAGAAAATCTTGGTCACAGGGTTTCTGTACTGTTCTATCTCCATGGCCTAAGGCAAGTGGAGGCCTGGGCACCATCCACCAAAGGACATGCACCCTGTCTGTCAAATGCTTCCAGCCCTCCTCAGGGCACTTATCACTCACTGTGAAAGAGGACCCAATGCAATGGCACATGACTTAAGAGGATTTCTCTGAGCTTCAGACTGGAAGGAAGGGTTCTGCTCCTTTGATGAGGCTTTGAACCTGCAACTTTATGTTTGCAAAGCCTGTACTAGCACCCTCACCTCCTCCCCATGCTATGAGTGTGCTTCAGGGAGAGATAATCCACATTCTCATTCCATGAATGTAAAACTAAGGGGGCTTGCAGCAAGCATTAAACTTTATCTTAGGTAGTCAATACTAAAGGAGCATCCATATGTCACTCTGGTTTCAAAAGTAGATAAGGCACTCAGCTGCATTCTTTAATGCAAATCCCTCTAAAACCTTATATGCTATTAGTAGTCTGCTAGTTATTTGATGAAAGAGAAAATTAACTTTTCAAAGAGCTAGGCAAAAAATAGAACCGGGTCTATTACGCCAACCAATCCAATATTCTGCACAATGAGATAGTGTTTCTTTCTACTCATTATGCCTAGCGAAAGCAATCAACAGAAGCCTGAAATGATAATTGTACAAAAATGCAATCTGATTAAAAGTAGAGATCGGCAGGTATTGGAAATAATCCACCTATCTCTCAAAGAAAATGCAAAGTCTCTGTGGTGCAAGTTTAGCTTGGCATTGCGGGCTTGGTTTTCCTTCTAGATAAATTTGTCCTGTGTTAAGAAAACTCTGCTCATAATGGGCATGTGTCAGTTTAAAAATGAAGTGAAAAACATATGAATTAAAGCCCTTATATTCATTCAATTTAAAGACTAGTATGTGCATTAATGTTGTGATCTCTTTGCCACTTCTTTTACTCCAAAGCATTCAAGCAGCTACAGTAAATCAGAACCTAATTCTGGGTCACACCAAGGTTAATTAGAGCATATGAAAATGGTACTGGATTTGTCCATAAATTCTGTATCAACNAAAAAACAAGAGAGTAGGTCTAAAATGTACCCAACTCCCATCTTTCATAAGGCAAGAAGATTTACGTACACTCCATCTAAACTGCAATGCATCTCTCTGCAGGACACTGCATTTGGAAAGGATTTTCATGTTCATATCCTTTTTAATTCCTAGTTCAGCCTGCCTCTCCCTCTTCCTCTCTGCTTTATGCAAAGCAAACATTTTAGTTCTTGGATTCCTACTGCCTTGTCCCCACATTGCACAGGGCATAAATTCCAGTTTGCTTCCAAAGGAAGTGGAAAGACCTGGGTAGAGAGTCTTCATGAAGGCAGCTGAGCTCTACATCTATTGTTCATGGTCATTCTGGGACTGACCCATGCCCTATCTGGATGTAAGAGAAAACTGATACTGCTGATGTGCAGAAAGGATTCAATCCAGATAACCTCTTTGCTGTGTCATCTCTGCAGGGCTAGGGATCTGATTTAATACTGGCAGCAGAGAATAGATACTTTTTTGAAAATATTTGTCTGAGAGAGGAGATAGCATTAGCTCACTGCAGAGTATGCCTGAGCTGTAATATAACCAAGACAACTGTGACCACAAGTGTGTGATTGCTTTTTTGTAAGCAAAGAGTGTGTAATGGAAAGTATTCAGCTGAATCTCAACCTCAGGAAAACAGAAACTCAAAGTGAAGATGTTTCTGTAAAATTGGAAAATGCTGCTTCTGAAGGCAAAGAGACTGAACTGCTTATTCAAAAAAAGAAAAAAAGGACAATTTTCGTTATATATCCTATATTTTGGAGAAAATGCTGGGGAAGGTACAAACACCATGAGACTTCTCATAAGGTAGTGTTATTTACACCAAATGCAACAAGGGCTGTACATAATTAGTCAGATACAGAAAGGCTTCTGTAATCTATAATCTGCAAATAATTTCTGTGAAGCCACAATCCTTAATAATATTTACATGAAGAGAATGGTCGAGGAAAAGTGTGAACATAACTATAGCGGCAATCAACAGTAGAAATATTCCACAGCAAACCACCTTATCAGTGAATCAGCTGGAAGAACAGGCATAATATCTAGATAAAGATGACAAGGTGGGTTACAAATCTACAGATGACAGAAAAATAGATAAAACCACTGTTTTCAGACAGCCTTGGGGCAAGCAGATATTTACCTGTGCAGACACTCCACACAGTTAACATACCTGAGGTCTCAAAGTCTACTGGAAGTGCTGGTTTTGATGTACACTTTCTACCATCCCCACCTAACTGCTTCCCATCACAAAATCAGCCAAAAAAGCAGAAGTTGTAATCATGAGAGGTGCTCTATAGTCAGACTAATGGTCTGCCAGTGGTCCAACCTGATTTTCTGCCTTTGACAGAATAAGGAAGTGACAGTGATGCTATTTGGAAAGGATATTCAAGTCATGCAACTACCTCTACTGAAAGGAGGTGCTTCTTTTGATCTGTTTTGAACTGATCTCCTGCCAATAGGGCTTTTATTTTGGGATTTGGATAGCAGCAGTTTTGTCTTCCCTTTATCAAACCATTTAGAGGAAATGGCTGCTGTGCCTACAGAAAGGCAGTCAGCTGGTGATAAACAGCTCAAGTGGCAATGCCAGGCTTGCTCTACACATGCATCATTTTGCTTTTCTGTGTGCAGGAAGTGATACAGTCTCAGAAATTTCAGGTAAGTTCCACTTCCTTGGATTCTGACACATATAGATACAGTGATGCCCATCTCAACATTTTCTTACACAGTCACTGCCATCCTTCTTCAGCTTTTGTCCCAAGTCTGTTCTGATAAACATGATTATTAATAAAAGTAATTTATTAATGTTTCTATACATTTAATTTTTTAACAGGCACAGCAGAATTCTTTCTAACATTTTTATTTACTGCTGTCCATTGAAATCTGATCTTTGGAGCAGCTGCTTAAAACTGACATACATACAAAATACCGGAATTAGATGTAGGAGAGAGAAGATAACTGAGTAGGAAAGGGATGCCAGTGGTACAAAATAAATGCTGTTCCTTACAAAACTGCAGGAGCTAAGGAATGTTTTCCATAAATATTTCTTGAGGACCAAAATTGTCCAGTACTTCTGCCACAAGGGACTTGTATTCTAAAAGCAGTGTCGAAGGAGAAAACGTCGATGCATTTTTCTGCCTTTCTCTTTTAGACTGTACATACTCACTGTGATATTCATTTGCTGCATTACATTTAATTTGCATATTTGACTGCTTCATCTGCATGAATCTCAATTATCCATCTCCACTGTGATGACTTGCCTCATTCCAATTCTTCTAAAGGAACTATAATTTTAAGAAAGAAATAAAAGGAGGGAGAAAAAAAAAAGTAAATTAAGGTTCTAGGGTCCCAAACAGCAGACTAATCCTGATTTGACATTCAGGATTGACAATAATCTTACATAGGTTGCAATTTTAAGATTGTGCAGCTTGCAGCCTTTTGCCCCATGGAGGTGAGGAGTTTTGTGCCACAGTAAGACAGAGTCCTGCATAAACATGTCTATGTTTGGTACTGAGGTATTGTCTATTCTACTCTCAGTACTATGTCATGCCTACCATCCCAATTGCACCAGGTGCCTTGAGACAGACAGGCAAGGAGGTAGAAAACTTATTGTAAACTGGTTTCCAAAAAAGATCAGAACTTCATAGGCTGAAAGACTGTACGTATTTTTGTGACTTTCCCCTCCAAACATTTTGCTAAATAAATCCCCCAGACTTAATACGTGTATTTCAATTTGTATTAATTTTATGGGACTTGTAGTTCTCTTTTGACATGAGATCTGCTAAAATAAACCAATAGTAATTATTCTACCTGCTTTTTAAAATGGAGGAAAGAAATCTCAGAATTTTTGTTAGAGAAAAAATATTCAATGTAAAGAGCATAAAGCAGCCCACAGAACAGCCCAAAGAACAGCTAATGCAAAAACAAAACAAATTTAAGTCACTTCTTCTTATGCAAGATGCTGTGCCCCATTACATGATACTCTAGAAGTGGGAAAGTGGATAAATAAACAATTGAACATCTACCTACGTAATCCCGTCCCACATTTATCTTTGTATCTGGATAGAAGTATTTAACATGTAGTACAAATTTTCATGCACTATGTTCTGGCCAACCCTCTTAGCACTATTAAATTATTCCAATTTTCAGTGTATGTCCACAAGTAGACAGATCCTAAATCCATGACACATTTTGTTAAAATAAGAGTTTTCCAAGTTGTAGCTGGATGCTTCAGAAAAATGTACTATGATGTATCTTTTTTTTTCTGCAGAAAACTGAGAGATACAGCTTCTCACAGAGAGTTGCATTTTAATGTCACAGAGGTAGCCAGCTGACAGCAAGGTCACAAACAGCCATTCCAACTTGCCAGGCCAGTTGCCAGCTGCAGCAGATTTGTCTTTCATGGGATTAATGTTCTGCAATCACTTGTACCCAAAGCAGGTAATTGAAAAGACGTTTTGGGTTTTTTTAACAATTATTTTGGCAACGTGGATTCCTATCCTAGTTTTATCAGGCTTGTATACTATAAACATTTTATTTTTGTATAACACATCCAGGATTAAGTGAAAGTAAAATAAGTTTCTATGGCATTAAATCACAAATGGCCTTTGCTTGAAAAGCTGTGTAAACATTTCAGCAGAAATGTTTCCCATGTAGGAATGGCACAGAAACAATGGATGGATTAATATGCTGTGTACTATTCCTCTTGCCAAAGAAGTTGGGGAAAGGTGATAAAAAGGGTAAATGTGGTTACTTTTCTGGTTATAGTTCTGATTGATACAGATTAATATACATGTTAAGGCCTTCAAGCTACTTTGAGACAGCATTGCCTCAGCAAAGCTGCAAAAGTGTATTTTATTTAGGCAGCATCCTTGAGCTGCTCCCTGTAAAATGAAGAAATATCAGAAAATCTGACTGTGTAGGCTGCAAATTCTAAAAAATCTTGGTTGCACTGTCTCTTCACTGACCACTCAAGGTTGAAAATAGCTTATGCAAAATCTTATTTTGAGCACTTGGGAAACAGAGTTAAATATGGTGAATCATATAGTCTTAGCAATTACTGTCAAAGTCTTGTCATTTTGAAAGACTAGAGATGTAAAATACTTGCTTAAATTTAAAAATGAAAGAAATAGAAATTGACAATAAAGAAAAAGGCATTTCAAAGTAGGTCCTATGAAAACAAATAAAAAGAACACAGTTGCAAGAACAACAGTAATTGGGTTTTCTACCTTCTTTCTTTTCCATGAGGAGATCCTTACAGATTTAAACATGCACTGACTCAGTCTCAAGGAGCAATCAAGGAGAAAAGATGAGTGTTTCCAGGCTAAAGGTATAATATCATCTTCCAGCCGCATGGTTTAGTGAGAGGAAGAGAACTGGGAGGACAGAGCAGGTGATATACAAGCTGTGGGCTTTACAGTTAATCTGTCATCTTGAACGTCCTATTTTCCATTCCAGCAATATACATGCTCCTGAAATCCATGTACATAATATTGTTCAGCTTTAGCTGTTCAGCTTCAGAAGACGTGATCATTACAAATAATAGGCGTGAAACCTTTTTGTTTATTATTTTCCTTTTCTTATCCAGATCACTTTTTATGTGGTTTTATTTATTTTTTTTTAATTCTGCAGTTCATTACAACATAATGTCTGATTCTGGTTTACTTGCACTATTGTAAATTGGAATTAGTAACATAAAATAATTTGAGTCTACAGGAAAAATCTGCAGATGAGATAAGCTACTAAGATCAGAGCTACAAATGCATGGAGAGAAACTTGTACGGATATGACAAGATTTAAGTCAATAAAACAGCTTGACACACACTGGCTGAGGGAGAATAAAACCAAGGACATTTTTGCATCCCAGTAAACCCTATCATGGCAGTAGGAAAATCCTGAAAAAGCAAACAGGACCAGACACTAGCTAAGTCAAACTGGGAAGCCTCAGGTCACCTTATCCAGGGGCAGTTAGCTACTGTACTGCACGATGACAAGCAGTAAGGTTGTCAGTCTTCTTGATGTGCTGCTGAAAATAGCCACTCATGCAAAAACTGAATGTCCAAAGATCAGTCAGTGTGACGAGAATTTGAGAACCTAAAATTATTTGGAAATATGCCAACGGGTATCAGTGCCACTCACATGAATGCATTTGTTATCCAATGCTGACAGATCAGGAATACACAGGGTAGAGGACCTAGGGCACTCTGCATGTCCTGAAAGTGAATTGAATCACAGGGAGAAGCACAGAAATTGTTGATAAAATATGGCTTAACAGTCAAAAATCCATGTGAAGAAATACCTGTGGTCAGATTCTCTTCATCGTACAAACATTCACCATCATTTACGGAAGAGAAGAAATGAAGAATTGAGGAAGGAATTATTGTATTTTCTGCCAAGACAGAGGTGTTTCATGGGTGAAAGGAATAAGAATATGAGGACATCATCCTACTTCCTGCGTCAGTTCTGCCTCTGAGGAACTGCTGAGTTTTCACTGAGATCATGGACAAGCTCTGTTAAAGGCTGACCCTTCTTTGATTCCTATGAACAGTTTCCACCATTTAATTTGAATGTAAAATTTAAAATAACAAAAATAAATATTTTTAGCAAAAACAAAACTGATGTTGTTAAGACTGAAAGAGGTACAGCTTGGCCAGAAAATGCAAAATGTTGTTTTAGATTCATGCAAGTGGTTGTAGGGGCTTGTCTTTTCTCCTAATTTCCACACCTGCCCCTATCTGGTGTATTATATTTATTGGTTCTTCACTTGTACATGCAACAGATCTGTTGTTATGATGGAGGCAGGTAAGATGTCTTGATAGAGGATTTCTGATTTTTCTCTGCTTTTCTGATTATATTTTTTAAGGCATTTTTAATGATAGTGTGTCTTTTAAATGACTATGTCTATTTGATATAGTTACAAGTGATGGTTATAAAAGGGAAGTCATTATATTCCATGAAGTAAAAGTAGTTTGATGTTAATTTGAGATTTTTTTTCCTTTGTTATGAGTGATCTATAATGAAAACTGGGAATGATAATCTAATTTTCCCGAAGTATTTGATTTATGAAAGTAGGTCTGCAAGATTTCAACTAATAGTTAATGGTTTGTGGTCAATTATTTACTCAGCTTTCTATTTACCCTGAATGTTTCATTGCATTTTCATAAACTGCTATGTAGTGATTCTGCTGGCTGTAATTGGTTCCTTCACTTTTTAATGATCCAAAATTAGTTGCATAGATCTAAAATGGATCTAAAAGAGCTCTTCATTGCTTTTATCTTTGCACACTCTCAGATATAATATCTCAATTTATTAAAATGGTAATTTAATTTTTTGATTAAACACAGATGGAATGCTATACTGGGAAATGGAAGATGATAAAATATGGAATAAATTGATAAACCTCTATGTAAGGTAGGACACTGGGGTTCTCTTGGATGGTGCTCATTCACTCATTTTCAGCTGGATTTGGTGCTTTGCAGTGACAATACTGGTGAATATTTCTTGAGTTACTGAAAATTATACTGCAGTGAAAGGAGTCCTTAATAGGGCTCTGCTCATAAGAATATTGAATTTATGTTAAAAGGAGGAATGAATCTATATTAGGAAAAAATTATGTGAACTAGCTACAAGATGAAACTTCAAATGTGTTTGTTAAATTACTTCTTAAACTTGGCATGAAAAACTCTAGCTCTACATTTTAGCTTCTTTTATAAGGAATCCTTAGGAATATAAATAAAATATTTGAAATATAAGATCTTTACTTTTAAAAGACTTTAGATCTTTAAATGATAAGAACTTGAAATAGTAGAAAAGGATTTCATTTTTGTGCAAAATGAACAAGAGAAGAAAATACTTCTAGTGGCAAATGCAACATTTATAATTATAAAATGTCTTTAAATTGGAAGACAATCATTATATGTCCATAATGAAAGATCCCAACAACTAATTTGATCAAAATACTGAGTATCATGTTTTCTTTTCTCATAACCATGCCACATATATACGCTTCTAAAATGAATTCCAACGGTTTATCATGAACATTTTTGATGGTAATCTTCACAGTTCCTTAAAATTGTGAAACACTGAAAAACAATTTTTCACTATACTGAATATCCTTGTCATAAATTATTACGTTGTGATTAACTATAGTATCAAGACAACATTACCATGCAATTGTAAAGGATAATAAAGTTAATGAACTCAGGAAAGCCTTTTGTTTCATAATTTTGGAGGTAGACTGCTAACTGTTTAGGAAAACAATATGCTAAAGAACCAGTTGCTGTAAACTCCTGAATGTGCTCTGGACATTTGCTGCAGTTACTGCTCTGGGAGCCCACCAACGATCTGGAGTTGGACGTGACAGTGGAATCAGACATTCCATGGAGTTCTACTTCCTACCTTGCTGCAGAGTCCACAGCAGGAACAGAGGCTGATGATGCTGAAAGAGATGCAATATACACAGAGTGATGTAAAGTTCTAAGATGGATCTAAATCCATTAACCAAGGTGGATTATAAACCTCCTCCCTTCAACTCGACTGGGGCTTCATGACTGAAATTCAAATGATGAAAAATACAGCTTTTCAGCTGATAATGCTGACTGAACCTGCTGGAGGAACTAAGTTTACTTTTGCATCATTTATGCATTTTAAGGGGCAGAATATATCTGCAAATGATGATCGCAAAAGAGAGGATGATTTTTTGGTTAATTTTATTTTTAATTAAAAAAATATACATGCCATTACAGCTGGGAGAATATGACCTTTGAATTATGAATGTCAAGCCAGAAATGACAACTAATTACATTAACCTAAGCAATTTACAAATACATTTAAATCAAGAAATAAATAAAAATATGCTTTCCTTTACTGAATATCAAGATGAAAGAATGCTGTGTCTCAGCTAAGACATCAAAGCCTTGAAAGAGTTTGGAGAAGAAATGGTGTGCTAGTTCTTACTGAAAGCAAAAGTATTCCTAAGGGAGACTCTTCTAAACCATATGTCTGACAGAAACTGGCAATAAAAGAGAAAACTACTGCTGAGAATTTCTATGTGAGAAATGCAGCTGAAATGCTTCTTCCTTTTCGAACAATTTGACCTCATTGGAGATATTAAACATCCTTATTTTGAGGTTCATATAATCTACTGCATTGAGCTTGGCACCATTCACAGTGTTAGAAGGAATGGAATACATTTGGAAGTAAGCTATAACAATAAAATTATAGTATTACTAACTGGAATGGAACCATCAGCACAGTTCACTTGGCGTTTATTTGGCACCTATCGAAATGCAGAACTTGTGAGTATCGCGGTAGGTTCCCAGAACTGGGTCAAAGTGTTTTGGTCTGTTATGTGCAGATGTGACATTTAGGGACACAGTTTAGTTGTGGGCTTGGCAGTGACCTTTAGGTTGGACTCAGTGATCTTAAAGATCTTTTCTAAGCGAAATGGTTCTATGATTCTATATACATCTTAACTCCATGCCACAATTAGACAGGCAACCACTCGTACTCAGTCCTGGGGTCACTATTTGAAAGACAAAAATGTTTTGGGGTCTTTTCCAGGCCTGTGCCATAACTTGAAAGACATACAAGGAATGCTTTGGCCAGGATGCTTCTCCCAGTGTTTTTGTTGGACGTGCCCAGACACTGGGACTCTGTTCTCCAGTGTACAGTGAAATTTGCCTCAATTTCTTGTTGATGGTATGATACAAGAAATCCTTTTCTAGGGAATGCTTTCTGCTGTCTGTGAGAAAATGCACCTAGAAAATAACATGCAATAAATGCAGTAAACAAAAAGATGTATGAAATAAATATTTCTGCCAAAAGCTACAGAGCTGTAAATGATCGATGTTTAACAGTTGAAACTGCACCACATAGGTAAATTACCACATTTCTCCTCTAATATCTTTCCTCTTTATGCATCTCTTCTAAGTTTTAATACAACACCTATTACCAATTATTTACTGTTCAGGATTGGGAACTGAAGCATTGACCACATGTATTTGCAGGTGATGGAGACAACAAATGATAGATTTAAGGAATAGCTTTAGCCTATTTCCAATTTCTGTGTGAAAAGTTCAGAGCAATTCTATTTTTTACAATATGTTTGCATTTTAATATAATGGAAATCTGGGTAAAATCTTCATCATTGAACTATTTCTGCTGTAAACACTCTAAGTCACCGGGTAAAATACAAAATCTTCATTCTTTCAGGGACCTAAAGACAATTTTTCCTCCCACCCCATTACAGAAATTCCATGACCAGTTTTGTATATACTCTCACTTTCAGCCACTGAAGCTTGAATTAATTTTTGCACAGTAAAATAACTTGGAGGGAATCAGCTTATTTCTTCTCTCTTAGTAATCAGCCCATAGCCTTTCAGTAAGGGTGCTCATCTCAGAAAAAAGATGAATACTGGAACTCAAACATACAGGCAGTAGCCATGAGGTTTCTCTGTCTAGTCAGGCTTGATTTTGGAAGGAAATGGCAGTTTTAACTTTATTTTGCCTGGAGTTGATCCTGATGGGCATTCGTTGACAGTGTCTATCATACTGACCTCCTTAGAGTATGTAAGTGTTCCTTAGTTTAATTTATAAGAATTCATGGATGGAATAATCTGAAATACCTTTTTTTTTACTGATTTGCAGTAGCTCTACTTAGTAAATGAGGTATAAGAGTTTGACATATTTATTTACAATTTACAAATGCTCAATTTGCATGTATTTAGGAAAGTGTACAATTTGAGGGCTGTAAAAGAGGTTGCTGACTGCTCAGGATACTTAAAATATACAATTTTTTTTGGTTTTTTTTTTTTTTTAAATGGATTTCAAAATTCAGAATTTCCTACTGAGGCCATGTATTTACAGGTGCCAAATCCCTCCTTTGCAGAAAGGTATACAGTAACAGTATTATGGAAGAGATTAAATAAATAAAAACCTTTTTCTCAGCTTTTCCTCTCTTATACCTCCTTTAGGATTCAATTTTTAAAAATGGTGCTATGGAAGTCTTCTTGTAGCATTTCTCAAAGCTGTAATACTGAATTTTTATACCACAATGATATAGAAAGATATATATACATTGTTTCTCAAGTCATTACATTTCAGTTGAGAAAACTGCCAAGTAAATGGATGTGTTATTCCTATACAATTTCGATATTTGAACCATTCAATATTCACTGGGCTAAAATCTCTGTTTCTCAGACCAGCTCTCTAATACCTTGTCTAATGATTTGTAGGGAAGCCACAGTATCTCAAGTAAGCTACGAAATTTAATTTTGAGATAAAAAGATTAAAGATTTGTTTCTTCTTTTCAGAAAAAGAAAAGGAAAAGCGGAACAATTTAATAACAATTTATTTTTTGCTAGAAAGGAAAATCTTAGTTGATGAACAGTAGTATTAACTTTAACAATGTGAGTGCTGGGAACTGAACTTTTTTTTTGGGATTGTTCAGAGTTGACACTAGCTCCCTTTGTGTCTCCAGACGACTTGTTCCCAAGAATTACAACTATGTGTGATATTATTCCCCAGTTAATAACTCTAATATAAATAATAATAATAAAATGTTTGGTATGGATGAAACCACTAAGCTCTCCCTGCATACTTTTCTTCTTTTCTTGAAAGCAAGGATAATTTCATAGATTCTAAATTCTGCAATGAGCCTTAAGGACAGAAGAAGCCAAACGCTTGAATGGTTACTTCAATTCTTCCTGGGCACTATGCAATTGATGCCCATTTTTCATATGAGCTCACTTTTACTAGTGATAGGCATTTGTAATTTAGTAGTTACAACTACTGATTAGAATTTAAGTATTTGAGGACTGCCATGCCAGTCTGGCTATTGGAAGGCAGCCATGAAGTAGTGGAGAGAAAATGCTGGTGCATTTTCTGGTTTTTCAGTGCTATTTAGTGACAAAATCATGCTGTTTGGGATTTTTTTTCTTGTTTGTTATTGTTTTGGAATTATTTCAGAATTATGCTGTTTTGTTTTGTTTCTAGAACTTCTACTCAGCATTTCAAAAAATCGCTACGTTGTTTTACAAAACTATATTTCAAAGGAACTAGGATCTATGAATAATATTTCTTTTAGAAAGGGCTAGCATAATTTTCTTTGTAGCTTGAAATCTGTGTTCACATTATAGTAACTTTCAGCATATTAATTAAAAAAACATAATTCCCTTTACTACTCTACAGTCTTACACTTTCAACTGTTCCCAACAGTAAATTGAAGCCCAACGAAATCTAATTGCCTGGTATGCAACCTGAGAGACATTTAAAGAGAAATTAGAAACTCTAATTATATGTTAACTTTCTTCCATTTATGTTACGTTTGCAAATTTAACTCCCCATACCTTTAATTTTCTGTCTACTGCTTTAATTTTGGCTTTTCATTATTAGCAGCACTAAACTACTCTCTGGTTGCATCAATATACTCTTTATATTTTCCTAAATGAGCATAGATCAGTTTGTGTTCCCTGATGTTTGTGTTGCAGTCAGAATTCTCTGAAGTGGTTCATTGCATTTTAATATAGAGAACTTTTGTACAAAAAGATCAATTAAAATGACCCAAGTTTTAATAGAACATGAACGAACAGACTCTTTTTCTCATGCACGTTGGGGTTTGGATTTCTTCCCTTTGCTTTTTCTTAAGGAATTTTTTCTCCCAT
>VZTZ01013577.1:723356-748009 GCA_013400955.1 Drymodes brunneopygia | reverse complement strand
TCCTGCACTGGGACAGGAATCCTCCTTTANGAATCCCCCCTGGATCCTGCACTGGGGCAGGAATCCCCCTCTGGATCCTGCACTGGGGCAGGAATCCTCCTTTAGATCCTGTACTGGGGCAGGAATCCCCCCTGGATCCTGCACTGGGACAGGAATCCTGCCTGGATGNGACAGGAATCCTGCCTGGATGCTGCACTGGGACAGGAATCCCCTCTGGATCCTGCACTGGGGCAGGAATCCCCTCTGGATCCTGCACTGGGGCAGGAGCTGTGGGCTGTGTTAATTCCAGCAATTCCAGCCTGTAACCCAGGATTTGGGAGGCAGGAGAACCCTCCTGTGCTCTGTGCACTCAGCAGGGACTCCTGGATGAGGTTTGGGGTGTCCTTTGCCTTTAGCCAGGCAGGGAAAAGCTAATTTTGGGTGCTCAAGGAAATAGTGATGTTGCAGTTAATGCTCTCTGTGAATCTGGTGGTTGGGAAGCTTCAGGCATTTGCCAAGAATGAACCTTCAAATTCTGCCCCTGGGATGGGATCCCACAGGGGTAAAGCCACAGGAGAATGAAAATCCACAGGTGGGGAAAGCCACAGGAGAATAAAAATCCTCAGGTTCTTATCCCACAGATGGGGAACTGAATGTTGGAAGGGGGAGTGACCCAGCCAGGCTCACACAGAGCCCCAGAACAGGAGAGGGGTTCTGGTTTTTGGTGGGTTCAGCCTCCCTTTTGCTGATCCCTCTGGAGGCAGTCACTGCTCCATCCCTTCCCTCCTCCCCTCCGTGGCTCTGCAGCTGCTCCTGAGTTTCCTGGGGCCCAGGAAAGGTCAGAGCTGAGGGGTTTTGTGCTCAGCCTCAAGCCCAGGTGTCAATTCTTCAATTCCTCCTGGGATCTGTGTGTGTAAGCCCAGATCCCCTGTGCCAATGCCCAGCCAGCAGATTCACCCTCATTTCACAGCACGTTCCCCTCTGGTGCGGCAGGATGGGAGGAGGCTCCAGGGATCTGTCCTGCCACCCCCTATGAGCTCCAGGTGCCCAGTTCCAGGGATTCAGGATGCACTGTGATCCTGCTGCAGCTCTGAGGCATCTGCTCATTTGTGTTCAGACTGGAACAATCTGGGGTTATCAGCTCTGTCCAGCTTCTCCCTCCAGAGGATCATTTCCATGTGGTGCTGCAAAAGGAGCTCAGCATTCCCTGCTGGAAAACAAATGGATTTGTGTCCTTTGGGAGGAGCTCCAAATCCAGGGTCAGCACTGGCTGAGGGCTGCCATCACTCCTGACAATTGCTTTGCATTTACCTTTCATTCTGTGGCTCTGGAGGCTGGGAAACACCCGGGATCCCATCAGAGACCTTTGCAGTGCCCCAGGGGTTTCCTGGGCAGGCTGATCCTGCTGGATCCCCCTCAAAGGGCTGCTTTTATCCCAGGTTTCTACTCCATCAACCACACGGACTGCCTGGAGTCCCTGAGCCACCACTGCTTCGATGGCACCACGGGGGAGCTGGCCCACGCCTTCTTCCCACCCCACGGCGAAATCCACTTCGATGACCACGAGTACTGGATCCTGGGCAACACCAGGTTCAGCTGGAAGAAAGGTGACACAGGGAGCACACTGTCAGTGCCTGGGGGTTAGATTTTAGTCTGGGCTTTGCCTGATCTGGGAAAGAGAGCAGAAATAGTTCTGATTTTATTGTGGGGTTGGAGGTTGTTGCTCCTGTGCCGTGAGCCCAGAGTGTGTGGTGGCAGAGCCATTTCTTGCTGGAATTACTGGGATTAGTGGAATTATTGGATAGTTCAGCCACATCCTTCAGTTCAAATCCATGTGCTGGATGGTGCCAAGAGGCTTGAGTTTGACTCCAGGCTGGGGGGGATGCAGAGGCCAAACAAGAGCCTCTTCCAGACTGGAATCTTCCCAACCCCATCTCTTCAGCTCAGGGCTGAAGGGGAACAAAGTGAGCAGGGAGCTGAGGAGGGTCAGTGTTGCACTGGGTCAAACACTGCTCATCCAGAGCAGCTCTCCTGGAGCCTGGCACTGCTCTGGCTCCTGCTGCTGGGAATTAGAAGCACATGGAATTAATTGGCTCAATTTGGACCCAAGCAGCTCCAGGGAAGATGAACCCAGGGCAGCACTGCCCGTTTGAGAGCTGAAACCTTTCCCCTGGTTTTACAGCAGGAGGAACTGTGTGATGAAGCAGAGCTGCTCACAGTTGTGCTTTGCCACAACACTGAATTGCAGCTGCTTTTCCTTGCCCCAGGGGTGTGGCTGACAGACCTGGTGCACGTGGCAGCCCACGAGATCGGACACGCGC
This sequence comes from Drymodes brunneopygia, assembly GCA_013400955.1. NCBI lineage: Eukaryota > Metazoa > Chordata > Aves > Passeriformes > Petroicidae > Drymodes > Drymodes brunneopygia. The sequence goes on along the minus strand of VZTZ01013577.1, from coordinate 745,709 downwards.
TGGGCCTGATGCACTCGCTCAACCCCAGCGCCCTCATGCACATCAACGCCACCCTGACGGGCAAGAAGAGCATCTCCCAGGATGAGGTGTGGGGAATCCACAGGCTCTATGGTGAGCAAGCCCTGCAGGCTTTGCAGCTGGGTTTAGCTGGATGCTGTGGAGCACTCGTGGTGTCACAGCCCAGCTCTGGTTCTTGTGCTCCTGCTTTAAATCGTTCCGCATCCCAGCTCCACATTGTTCCCTGCACTGACATCTCACCCAAACTGGGTTGTTCAGTGTTGCACTGCAGGAACACGCAGGTTTCAGAGCAGCAGTTGAATCTCCAGGCAGGACCAACCAAAAGGGCCTGCCCTTCTTTACTCTCTTATTTTTATCTGTTACCAAAGACAATCAGGGATTGGTGAGAGGGGTTAACACCTCTGTAAGTTTACAGGACAAAGACATGGTCAATCATCTTTCTCCACCCCAGGGGAAAGGAATGAAAAACAATTCCCCAAGTGCAAAACAATCCTGAAGTTAAGAAAAACAAGGACCATGTTTACAGAAAAAGCACGGGAACCTGTGCTACAGAGTTACAACCATGGAACCCTGCAAAAGCAGGGGGACAGCTCAGCCTCCCCCAGCCCCTGTAACAGCTCCTGTCTCCTGTTGCAGGCTGCAAGGACAGGTTGTTGATGTGCCCATCGTGGGCTAAGAAAGGCTTCTGTGAGAGGCGCAGGAAGCTGATGAAGAAGCACTGCCCGTCCACCTGCGACTTCTGCTACGGTACCCGGGCTCTGCTGGGGTCAGGGGGATCTCAATTTCACACCAGGGATCAGGGAACACAACAGACCCAGCTCCAAGCAGCACCACAGAGATGGTGCCTTGTACATCTGAGTCCAGATCCTGGCCTGGAATGAGGAATAATGAAACATTTATGGAGCGGATAATTTAAATTGTCCCATTTCTCTCTGGTTTAGCTGAGCCAGGGAACAGCCCTGCAGGGAGAGGGGCTGCAGAGCAGGGGCAGGGATGGGACAGGAACAAGACAAAGGATCTCCAGCACAGCTGGACTGGAGCTGCTCCAGAGAAAAGGAGAAAAAAAGGATGTTCATCACCTCATCCAGCAGCAGTTTATGGATCCAGTTTAGGAACCAATGCAGGAGCAGGTGAAGCTGCTGCAGCTGTGGAATTAAATCCAGATAAATCAGGCCTTAGGATATCCTGGGTAACCTGTGCCTCTCTCTTCAGCACAGAGGGTATTTTCAGGGCCACATTAATGAAAGGTGCAATCAGGTAATTACAAACCCAGATATTCCATGGGCTTTCCACACACTGGACTGTTCACATCCTCTTCCAGAGCTGTGAAAGGGGTAAAAGTTGATTTTTATCCATCTCAGTCTCCACAATACAAAATTTTTATCTTTGTACATCAATGATGTTATTTCTCTATCCAAAAACTGCTCAGGAAGAGGAGGAGGCACTTTTAAATGAATACTTTTAAGGCTCTATAAATGATGATTTTGTGGAAGTGTTTTCGGGTGACCAAAGCTCATTTAACCTCTGCCATTTCCTTCTCTCCCTGCACAGAATTCCCATTCCCAACAGTGCCCCCCACTCTGCCCCCACCAAGGACCAAAACCAAGACAGTTTCTGAGGGCAGGAACGTCACCTTCCGCTGTGGGCAGAAGATCATCCATAAAAAAGGCAAAGTCTAGTAAGTGCCCTGTCCTCATCCCAGGCCTGAGGAGACTCCACACACCAAAATCCAGGAGGAAAGGACAAATTTTCATCTGTTTATAATCTGGAGTTTATAATCAGGGGCTCAGAAAAGATAAAATCCAATTTTTATATATAGCACAAAGCTAATTCCTGCCATCAAGCCAAATTCCCTGGCTATATTCTGCACAAGAATCTAAATTTAAATTTACCCTTTCAGGTTTGAATGATGGTTGTTCCTAAAGTATGAACAGGTTCTGGATGTATCTAAAATTGAGGTTGGCTCAAATCCATGAGTTGGTTTAGACTTGAGGACCCAAATTCCCATCAACTTTCAGAAATTTAAACTCCAAAATTGCTCAGGATTATGCCCTGATAATCCTGATTATCCACCTGAAATAAGGAGTAAAACTCAACTGTGTTTGTTAAAGTCTCTGCTCTACACTTATTCAGCAACATTTATTAGTGGAAATAACAAATACTCAATTTAATTTCTGTCATTTTTTTCCTTCTGACAGCTGGTATAAAGACAAGGAGCTGCTGGAATATTCCTACCCAGGTTATTTATCCCTGAACGAGGATCACATGAGCATCATTGCAAATGCAATTAATGAAGGAACTTACACTTGCATAGTGAAGAAAAAAGAAAGAATCCTGACCACTTATTCCTGGAGAATCCGACTGAAGCACTGACACAGCCCTGGGATGGGCCCTGCAGCTCCTGCTCCTTCTCTTTCCAGCTGTTTCTTTGGCATTTTCTGTTTAATCTCCAGTAGTGCAGTGGAATTCTCCAGCAGCTGCTTCACACCCTGGGCAAAAGAGGAACTGGGACTCGTTACTGGAATGTCCAACTCTTCCAGATCAGTTTTAATGATAAAGGAATTATCAACTGTTTGCTGTACAGAGAATTAAAAACCATTTTTTTTTGTAAGAAAAGTGTCAGATGGAGCTGAGTGGGGGGCTGTGAACTGCTGCAAACCAGGAGCAGACTCTGCCCCTGCCCCTGGAGCACTGGGATGGCAAGAAAAGGACCAGTTTAACACTCTGGGTGTTTTCCTGCCATTTTTTACAGCCTGGTGCAGTCCAACAGAAGAAATTCCAAGGCTAAGCTTTAAGATTACTTTTCTTTCACTTGTCAGGAGCACGAGGATCACACAAACCCTGTTTTGCTCCATTCCAACCTGCTCAGTTCAAGGATCCACAGAAAAGTTCTTCCCCCAAAGCCATTTCCTGTGGTTTGTGGGTTTTCCTCTTATCCCAACAGGCATTTAATGCTCAGAGCTTGGTCCTTGAAGGGTCTGAGCTGCTCAGTTTGATTTTTGAGGGGTCTGAGCTACTCAGAGTTTGGTCTTTAAGGGGTCTGAGCTGCTCAGTTTGGTCCTTGAAGGGTCTGAGCTGCTCTGTTTGATCTTGGAGAGGTCTGAGCCTTGAGTCCTGTGGGAGGTGAGGTGATTTCCTCCCCCAGGCACCCAGGACGAGGTGATTTCCTCTCCCAGGATGAGGTGATTTCCTCCCCCAGGCACCCAGGACGAGGTGATTTCCTCTCCCAGGATGAGGTGATTTCCTCCCCCAGGCACCCAGGATGAGGTGATTTCCTCCCCCAGGCACCCAGGACGAGGTGATTTCCTCTCCCAGGGTGAGGTGGAAGTGCCACATCCAGCTGGGAAGGAGCTCAGGAGTTGCTGGCAGAGCTCGGGACAGGGAAGGGAAGCTGGGAAGGGAATAACTCCATGTCAGACCCAAACTGTGCAGTGGGGTCATGGTTTAACCCTTCAGAGCTCCCCTGCACCCCCTGCTCTTCAGGGGGTTCCTGGGGAAGCTTCTGGAATCAGGGATGTTTCTCTCTCAGGGCTGAAGGAGCTGGGATTTCTCCTCCTGCACAGGAAAACATCCAGGCTGTTTCCCAACTCGCCCCAACTGCAGCACATCCACATTCCAGCCTTCCCCCAGCACAACTCTCCAAAATGGGCTGAAACTGATAAAATGTTTAGGATTGGAGTTAATCCCCTCCTGGCCTGGGGCCCAGCTGTGGTTGCAGGGAAATGTGGTGTTTTCCAGATCTCCCTGTTCCCAGAACAAAGTGACAGCTTCACAAATCAGGGGCTCCAGAGGATGAGATTCCAACGTGATTCCTCCTCTCCTCCTTCCCCAGAAAGGGCTGGAATGTGGCCTTGCACAACCACTAAAGCTGAGTTCTCCTCTGGATGGAAAAAGGGCACGTATAAAAAAACAACTTTCACAGAAAATAAAGTTTCAAGTCTCCATATTAAATCTTTTTGATTTATAAAACAATAGAGTAATTTGTTTTGCACCATTGTAAATACATTTACAGAACAAAAAAAAAAAAAAAAATCTGGACAGGGAGTATCAAACCCAGCCCAGCTCTCTCCAAGGTAACAGGACACAAACTTCAGAATTATCCTTTTTTTTTTTGTCCCAAATATATTCAGACACAAACAATTTACTTAAAATAAAAAATAAACTCTCTTTACTGTCACCAACATCCCACGTGAAGCAATGAAATCCTTCACACTATTAAACAACTGAAAATGTATTTTAATTCTACAAATTTACAAGGGAAAAAAACAAAACAAAACAAACTGAACAAAAAAAAAAACAACACCCCTAAAAATAAACCAGAAACTGTTCCAGGACTGTAATTTGTTATTTCAAGTTGTCCTTTGTCACAGTTTGTGATGATCTTGGGGTTTTCAGGTAACTCCAGTCCTTTAATGGAATGCAGCAGTTAAACTCCACATTGATTTATAAAACAAGAGCTTGGAATCTGTGATAATCTTTGAGTTTTTTCACAGGGAAAAACATCTGGTGCCCCTGACACAGAACAGAACTGGGGCACTCCAATCCACTCACATGAATGGTGATTTTTTTGCTTTGTGGGGTTTTTTTTCCACCCCTTTTTCATGTTGAGTTCAAAACTTGAGGCTGAAGCCAGGTCCTGCAGCAGATGCTCCTTGGTTTGTGGTGGTGAGATGGAAACCTGTGTCCTTCAGATCATCATCACCCTGTGAAAACCAAGCACAGGCCATTGAGCAGGGGCTGGGCAGCTGCATTTACCAAAAATCCCCCAAAAATCTAAACCTCTAAAAAATCTAAACGGCAAAAAAAATGTATCTCGAGATGAGAAACAAATCTTTGATTTAGTGGCAGCACAGTTAAGGTTGATGCTGGGTTATTCATAATGTTTAAACATTGCTGGTGCAAAATTTGCCATTGCTAAAAGCAGTTTGAGTGTTCCCAGTTCCTGCACCCACTTCTGACTGCATGAAAAAGATAAAAAATTGGGTGTAAATAAGTGTAAACTCCACTTACTGAGCATCTAATCCAACACACACTGCACTTCCTCCAGGGCAGTGTTTGCACCCTGAAAAATCAGGGCTAAATAAACTTCACAAGGTACACTTTTCAAAGAGAAACTGCTCTGCACTGGGACAAAGCAGACATCATTTCCTGCTGATTATGTCTTGAAATGATTCTGAGAGCAGAGCAGTAACTGGCACTGGCCTCTGGGAAGAAAAGCTGGGAAGGATTTTCCATGGCCTCTGGGAAGAAAAGCTGTTCTTTCCCTGCCAGCCCAGGTGAATCTCAGGATCCCAACAAAATCCCAGTCCCACGTGAGGCTCTGGAGCTGTGCCACACTCACAGAATCACAGAATGAACCAGGTTGGAAAAGACCTTTGAGATCATCAAGTCCAACCTATGACCCAGCAGCTCCTCATCAACTGAGCCATGGCCCTGAGTGCCACATCCTGGCTTTATAAAACATGTCCAGGGATGGTGACTCCACCCCCTCCCTGGGCAGATTCCAGTGCCCAAAGGCAATTCCAATGCCACACTCACCAGCACTGGCTCTGGGAAGGAAAGCTGGGCTTTCCCAGCCAGTGCAGGTGAATGAATCTCAGGATGCCAACTAAAGCCCAGCCCCAGGGCAGGCTCTGANGGAAGGAAAGCTGGGCTTTCCCTGGCCTCTAGGAAGGAAAGCTGGGCTTTCCCTGGCCTTTGGGAAGGAAAGCTGGGCTTTCCCTGGCCTTTGGGAAGGAAAGCTGGGCTTTCCCTGGCCTCTGGGAAGGAAAGCTGGGCTTTCCCAGCCAGTGCAGGTGAATCTCAGAATCCCAACCCACGCCCAGCCCCAGGGCAGGCTCTGGAGCTGTGCCACACTCACCAGCACTGGCTTTGGGAAGGAAAGCTGGGCTTTCCCAGCCAGTGCAGGTGAATCTCAGAATCCCAACCCACGCCCAGCCCCAGGGCAGGCTCTGAGGCCATGGCACACCCACACTCACCAGCTGGCTGTAGCCCAGCCCTCCCTCGGGGGGCCGGGGGCTGGTGCCCCTCTTGACCCGCTGCTGCTCACTCTTGGCAGGCCAGGTGGGGAACATGGAGGGGTCGATGGGCAGGGGGGTCTCTCTGAAGTACTCGTGCTTCAGCCCGTCCTCGGCCGTGATCCTGCGTGCTGGGTAATAGGTCAGGAAGCTGCCAGCAAGAGGAAAAATGGCAATTTGAGCCCCCCAAAGGATGAACTGTTCAGGAATCCTGTTCAGAGTTTTGTGGTGTTCAACAGAATTCTGGCACTGGGTGTTGGGAGTAATTCTGTTACTGGTATTGGGTGTAATTGTATTAATTAGGTATAATTCTTTTAGTTGGGTATAATTTTATGACAGGGTATTGGGTATAATTCTAATCATTGGCTTTATTCTATTAATGGTATTGGGTATAATTCTATTAATTTGGTATCCTTTTATTACTGGGTATTTAGTATAATTCTATTAGTTTGGTGTAATTCTGTGACTGGGTATTGGATATAATTCTATTAATTGGGTACAATTCTATGGATATTGGGTATAATTCTATTAATTGTGTACAATTCTATGAGTATTGGGTATAATTCTATTAATGGGGTATAATTCTATGGGTATTGGGTATAATTCTATTAATTGGGTACAATTCTATGAGTATTGGGTATAGTTCTATGACAGTAATGGGTGTAACTATTAATTTGGTTTAATTCTATGACTGGGTATTGGGTATAATTCTATTAATTTGGTTTAATTCTATTGCTGGTATTGGATATCATTTTATTACTGGGTACTAGGTATAATTCTATGACTGGGTATTGGATATAATTCTATTAATTGGGTACAATTCTATGGATATTGGGTATAATTCTATTAATTGTGTACAATTCTATGAGTATTGGGTATAATTCTATTAATGGGGTATAATTCTATGGGTATTGGGTATAATTCTATTAATTGGGTACAATTCTATGAGTATTGGGTATAGTTCTATGACAGTAATGGGTGTAACTATTAATTTGGTTTAATTCTATGACTGGGTATTGGGTATAATTCTATTAATTTGGTTTAATTCTATTGCTGGTATTGGATATCATTTTATTACTGGGTACTAGGTATAATTCTATGACTGGGTATTGGATATAATTCTGTTAATTAGGTTTAATTCTATGACTGGGTATTGGATACAGTTCTATTAATTGGATACAATTCTATTAGTTTGGTATCATTCTATTAATTTTGTATAATCTATGACTGGGTATTGGGTGTAATTACATTAACTGGGTATAATTGTGTTAATGATTGCTGCCACATCATCTAACAGAGCTGATTTTTAGGGCAGGATCCTCCATGAACCTGTGATTAATGGGAACTCCACTTCCAAGCAGCTTCTGCAGGGATCTGCTCCCAGAGGTGTAAATCACTGGATACCCCAGACCCTCTGGACAGCCAGACAAAGCTCCACAGGGATCCAGGATAATTCCACTACAATATTTTACAATTTTTGCTATTTCAAGAGAGTTTTTAGACATTCTATCAACACACCAGCTACTCCTGTAACACAGTGTGACTGCACAGCCTGGGCTTGATTTTATAAACCTTTCACAACACAGAAAATTGTTTTCCTGCCCACACATTCCCAGGGATCCCCTGGAAGTTGGTACCCACTTGTTCATGAGGTCAAAGCCCTGGTCAGAGAGCAGAGCCCCGAATCTCTTGCGCAGGTTGTTGTAGGGATACTCTGTGAAGGTCATTTTCTTCACTGCTGGCAGCTCGTTGTAACCAGGCCAGATCTTTTCACTGGGAGTACCCAGATCCTGCAAATTAAAATATCTCCTTAAGAAACTCAAGAGTACAATCCTTTATTTATTCATTAAGGGTTCTGAAGTATCCAGAGAAAGCAGACACAAAAATCGTGTCTGCACATCAAAGTGTTGTAAAGCAGATTAATGAGATTTTTGTTCAGGTTCAATCTCTGTTAAAGAGCAACAAGCAGTACTCCAATGTTCCCGTTTCTAAAACCAATCAAAATCCAAAAACATTAAAAAAATTACCTTAAAAACTTTGTTAATCTGGTCGATTTCTGACTTCCCTGGGAACAGCGGCTTCTGCGTCAGCAGCTCCCCAAAGATGCACCCCACTGACCACATGTCTATGGCTGTGGAATACTCCTGGAAAACAGGGAAATAAAATTACACCTCAGAAAAATCAGGAAGATACTTCCACTGAGTTGTCTGGAGGGATGTTGTGGTTTTGGGGGGTTTACTTGGGATTTTTCTGAGCAGAACACACACAGCCAGTCCCACACCCGAGGGCCAGGTCTCACCTGTATTCATTTCAAAGTTGTAATTATTGTGAATTATGAGCAACACCCATGTACACAAATATTGCAGGATGAAAGATGAAAGTCTCCATACTGATGCCTTTTTTCCACTCACAAACAAAGCAGCACAGCTGATAAATCAGTGTTTTTTCTGGCATGGCTCTTACCACAAAAGAACCCTGCTGATTTCACCCAGTTACCAGCAGGGAACATTCTACAACTGTGGCAGTACCTTGTTCAGCTCTCAGATCTCACAAGTTTTAGACTCATTTAAAAAGCCATTTAAAAATCCAGCTGCCAAAGGTGACGTTTTGCCACAATCCATGAGAAGTCCACATCAGCATTCCAAGGGATAAAATCCATCTGTCACCCACCCACCCCCTGCCTGGGGAGGATGGAAGTTTTTTAAGTGTCATTAGGAAGAGTAATAGTGAATATCCAGGATTTCCTCCTCTGAATCAATATAAAGAGCCAAGCATAAACTTTGTTCATGATTTATAAAATACAGTCAGGCTGCAGAGTCACAAGGAGGAGCTCACCTTTGCTCCAAGCAGCAGCTCTGGAGCTCTGTACCACAGTGTCACCACCACAGGGGTGTAGGGCTTCAGGGGAGACCCATATTCCCTGGCCAACCCAAAATCTCCAACCTGAAAGGAAAATAAGCAACATTTCCAGCTCTGTTCATTCACCATCAGTGCCACGCTGGCCATGGCACAGAGCTGTGCTCAGCTCTGGGCACAGCTGTAACTCTGCAATTCTGCAGCACACAATTTGTCCTGATTTCCTCAGTTTTTTTCCCTAATTCTTACTTTTAGAATGCCTGAATGACTGAGCAGCAGGTTGGAAGTTTTCAAGTCTCGGTGCAGGATCCAGTTGTCGTGGAGGTGTTTGACCCCTCGCAGTAACTGAATCATCAAAGTCTTCACTTCCCCTGGAATGATAAAAAAAAAACCCCAAATGCATTGAAGAGAATAAATCTACCTTTAATTTGTGTTTTGTTTGGAGAACAGGGAAAGGGGCAGGAAGGAATGGCAAGTTAAAAGCCTGCACCATAAAAATGTGTCACAGAACAGGAGCAGTCACACCCACGGAGCTGCCAACAGAGCAAAATTCATTTGGGCAGCTGGAATTCATCCAAATTATGCTCAGAAATTTTTGTCTGTCATAGGAAGCAACCAAAATTAAAGCTCTTTTCTAGTCCAGCACAGGGGAAACCCCCCCAGTTTCACCTCTGAACAGCTCCATCCACCCCAAACACACAAATGGATCCATCACCATGAGGATCAGCCAACACCTTAACTTGGGTCAGGTTTTACAGAATAAACACAAAAAAGCCAGGAAGTCTCAGTTCCAAGGAACACAGGACATTCCAAAGGAACACATGGCACAGCCCAAAGCCAGCTCTCTGCTGCCAGCAGGGCCACTGCCATTTGTGTTGGCCACTTCTCCAGCTCTGAGACTTTCAGGGGACTGTGGCAAACAGTACCTGGCAGGAAGGGCTGTTTCATTGTTTCCATCAGGCTCTTAAGGTCGTGCTCCACATAGTTCATCACAATATAGATTTTATCCATGTTACTGCCCACAACGATTTCCTGCAACACACAAACAATGATCAAAACCTGATTTAAAAAGCATCCAAAATCAATTTTAGAAATGTACTGGCAAGAGGATGGAGGCTGCCATTGGTCAAATCCTCAGAAAATGTATTTTTTCTATTAAAAAACCCAGATTTTTTTGTAAAACATCAGATTGTGGAGACAGTGATGTCTGTACAGCCTTATGAGAAGCAGACAACTGCTCACAGAAGCAAGATCTGCCAGGGTTGCTGATATTTTATAAAGCATTTAAAAGAAATATTTCAAGAACAAAAGTACTTAAGACATAAAGGATTGCAGCCTTACTCTGACAGTGACAATATTCAGGTGCTGTGCTTTCAGAATTGTGTTTATTTCTCTCAGAGAAGTAATGGGGAAACCTTCCTTCTCCTTTTCCATTTTCAGTCGCTTCAAAGCCACGATTTCATCTGCAAAGGAAACACATTTCCCATCACACACTTAATTAATACACATTAGGAGTTCCCCCAGTGTTCTCTCACTGATTAAATATTTAATTAATTGGGCTGGTTTGCCTTGAAAATGAGCAGCTTGCAGGTAAAGAAGTATTTTAAATAGATTTTGTTCATCACTGAAAAATGCAGAATAATAATTGGCACAAAAGTGCAGCCCTAAATCCCCTGAAGGAAGTGCAGGGCACTGATACCCACCAGTTTTTTTGTCCTTTGCCCTGTACACCACACCATAGGTTCCTTCTTCAATCCTGTTCAAACACTGGAATTCCTCCACGCTGCGACATCCCTGAAAAAACACAGGGACAACACTGACTCCTCCAGCACCTGGAGGAAGGTTTTGCTCTTCAAAGAAAAACTTCAGCAACTTCACAGTTAAAATTCAGCAGAAGAATTCAGCTATGCAGCATGTGAGAAAGGTGGTTTTGGGGTTTATTTTTCATACAGTTTCTAAAGGAACCCTGGACAGAGCCGGTGTTCCAGCAGATTAACTAAATTATTCCATTCACTTTTGCACAGAATAATCTGACATATCTGCCACAAAGGCAAAGGCAGCAACTCGGCACCACACACTGATAGCTTCCACATAATTAATTAGTAAAAATCTGATTTTTATAAGTATTTCTACACTTTGCTGTTGGCTACATAAAGAATAACCATTTTCTATTTATGGTACTACAAGGATCTACTTTCAGACAGCAATACCAAGATAACAGATATGAATTCTGTAATAGCATTCTTATCTGCATTTAAGAGGGTGATCCCCTACCTGGAGGGCAGGAAGGTACTTGGGAAGCTCCTGTTTCAGCTCGATGGGGGAGGAAGCTGGAGAATCAGGAATGTATTCCCCTTCTGTCATGGCATTGGAATGGGGGGATCCCTCCCCGACCTCCTCCTCCTCCACCTCACTCCCTGCAGAATCGCGGTCAAACCTCGACTCTGGAACTTCAAAAGTCAGAATCAGTGGTGGAAAAAGGAGCTGTCCGGGATAATTCAGCTCAGCTTTAGGCAAATAAAGGTGGTGACATTGAGCACTGCATGGGAGAGAATCATGAAAGCCAAATTTCTGCTCTTGGCAGAGGTGATGCTTTCAAGAATTCACAGACTTAAATTTTCTACTGTTTATGCAGCAGGTCAGAAAAGTAAATCTTTACACCAGAATGAAAGAGAAAACTGACCCAGGATGTCTCATTCTGATTGTGAAGCTTTTTATATAAGAGGACAGGACAAAAGAGCACAAAATGAAGAAGAAGAAAACATCAGCTCATTAGACTGATGCCCTCTAAGCGTAAAGCTTGGAGCAGATTTCAAGGGATTTCTGAGTTTGACATGAGAATGGCATTTAAATCTTTTAAATATTTGCAGAAATAGATTTATTCTGCTGCAAAAACTCAGCCAAACACTTCTTTAAAACAGTATTTGCATTGTACCAACTGGGATGTGGTTTCCATTCTCCCGCTCCTCCTCTTCACTCATTTCCTCTTCGCTCACCTCCTCTGCAAAACACAACCAGGTTTGATTGGAGAAATCCACATTGCTGCAGTTTCCTGGGAGCAAATCCCTGCTGAAACCCTCTCCTATCTCACCAGGCTCCTGCACTGCCAGTGACTTCTGTTCCACTCAGACAGCAAATGCTTCCAGCAGGGAACTCAATTCTTACCAATTCTCTGGGAATTGGGTGTGGGCAGGTAAATAAATTATGGGTATTTGCTTATTAACTGTAATTAAATTTAAAGAAGAACACCCAGCCATCAGAGCCTGCTTTTGTGCCTTTTCTTTACTAATTCATGGCAAGAGTGGCTGCAAACAAGACTTCTTTAATGAACTGTGTGTTATTATGTTCATTCAGCTGAAAAAAAGTTCTGCTATTTGCACATGAAAATAATTCAAAACAACGAAGACATTTGGATTTCACCACCCCCCAAAGTGCAAATTGTGCTCTGCAGAGTATTTGATGTGTTACAGAACCACCTGAACTGCTGATCAGTTAGGGAGACAAAATTGGCTTTCAGGTTTCTGATCTGGCTTCTTAGATGAAGAATTGGTATTACCTCTACACAAAAGGATAGAATAGGACTTGGACTTGGGTTTTTTCTTTTTAGTTATCTTGACCTGTGAGGTCTCAGCCTAGCCTAGACTAAGAGAAAAGGAAAATGTTCAAATGAAACAGCACAAGATGAGGAAAAAAAAGAAAATCCCACCCCCCTGGAGGCCCTGCTTTGTGATCCTCACCTGCTGACTGCTCAGACACCTCCTCAGAGTTGCTTCCTGTCTCTTCCTCCTCCTCCTCTTCCTCTCCTTCTTCCTCAGAGCCTTCACTGCTGGACTCTTCCTCCTCCTCTTCTGAGCCTGATCCAGATTCTGTCCAGGAATAATCCAGCACTTAACATTTGTTTCCTCAGCATAGAAATGAATTACAGCTGTACAATTAATTACATCTCCTAAATTGCATTTACTCACCTGAGGAAGACTCTGCTGAGCTGGTTTTTCTCTCACTGTCACTGATGTCCTGCAAGTCTGACAGAGGATCCCTCTCTTCTGGTTTCTCTTCTTTTACAGCTGAAACCATAAAAATTAAAACCACAGTGCTAATTAAGTATCATTTCCAAGCCTCTGAATTCCCAGGTAACTGCTTCACTTTCTGCTGGCATTAAATCAGTGCTGAACATTCAGTATTGGAAATTCAGAGCACTAAAAAAAAAATAGTATTTCACACTCTGCTCAATGACAAACAGCTTTTCTGAATTGCAGTGGTGCAGGATCAACAGCTAAAAATGTGCAGTATTTTGGTTTTTAAACATGATGTGTTCCTAAGGTCTTTTAAGTTTAATTAAAACAGGGAAAAAAAGGGAAAAAAGTACCATGGTGACAAGAATCACCAGGACAGGGTCACTGTCAGTGCTCACTGCTCCAGGGCAGACTCTCTGATCACCATGGAAATCACTGCTGCTTGACTGGGCAGGAGTTTCCCAGGACTTGCTGCCTCCACCTGGAGCTGCAGCTGATTCCAGCCTGCCCTGAGTGCCTACACTCCTTTCCACAGCTGCACCCCTTAGCAAGGCAGACACAGAGCTTTCCTCCTTCCAACAAAGGCATTTTCATGTCACTTGTGTGAGTTCTCCACCCCCAGAACCTTCAGGTGGGACCATTTTCTGGCTTGGAAAACAAAATTCACCATCTAAGCCTTAAGAATTTAATTTCTTCTACAAGATGAGAGTAGCAGTGATGCTTACATTGATCCCTGTGAGGGCACTTTTTAAGGTAGAGTTCAGCTCCTAACCCCAAATCCAACTGGAGCTGGAGGTACCAATCCCTTTTTAAGCTGCAAGGGAATTCAGCTGCAGGGTTTAAAAATTCAGTCAGCAGCTTCTTTCACCACTGAACAGGGTAATCCATTTTGAAACTTTTCAAATCCTACTCCTACCCCTAAATCCATTTCATCTGTCACTTGTACAACTCCTGCAAAACCAGCACTGCTTTAGAGAAGAGATATTTGTGAAGATTCCAGTTACACCACTGAGGCTGAGCTGGACAATACTTTGAACTGAGCACCTGGGATGTTTTGTTTGAGACTAAAAATGAAACCCTACCCCAGCCCAGCTGCTGCTGCCCCCCAAGACAGTGTAGAGTGGCAGGTGCTACCTGGTTTCCTGCTCTCTCCTTGCTCAAGCTTGTCTCTCTGCTGGCGCAAAGGGCTGCGACTCCAGGGTCTCATTTTTACTTTGTCTCCATATTCTTCCCTCACTGTTCTATGGTGTGCAGAAACTACGGAAAACAAAACCACAAGAAATTGTTACATCTGCCTAATTAGAGTTGGCCTGTCTGCCACAGCCACCTGAGTTGAATGCTTTTCACTTTTTTTTTACAGGGTAACGGGGAAGAGTGGGGGAGGAACCTACTTAAATCTGGGAGAATGAAGGGCTTTGATTTATCTCAAATAAAATATGGATTTGTACTGCTTAGAGAAAGCTGCTGCCAAAAACAGAAGCAAGCTGCCCTGTGTGTTACAAAGTAAACACCCTGATTCTGAAGCATTAATGCCAGAGAAAGAAGTGGAAAATATGTAAAAGAATAAAACCAGCTGAGGTTTAGAAGGAGCTGACAGAACATTCAGAACGATAAAATCAATTAAATGAAAGGTTACACAGATTGAGCACTATCAGCATAAAGCCAAGCACAAAAAGGAGCTGTTTGGTATGAGCTGAGCACGAAAGAAAAAGCAAAAAATATGGTTTGTTCTGCTATTCTTGAATAATCTTTTCCACCTGATCACAGGAATGGGCTCTGATTTTTACCTCTGAAAGCTGGGACAGAGATCCTTGAACCAACAATGATCTGAGCTTAGACTGCAAATACCCAACACGCCATGCAAAGAGTTCCTGTGCAGAACTTGAACTGCCCAGGCACCAGATCTTCCCACCCAACTCCCACTGCAGCACTTTCCATGCCTGGAGTATTTACATGACCTCTTCCCCCTTTGCAATTTATTCCCCCAAATCCTTACAACATTCAATTTTGATGTTTCAACCTCTATGAAACTGAGTTGGACTCAGTCAAAGAGTTCAGACCCACTGGAATTGTGCTGGGTGCACTCAGTGGCACCTCCAGAAATGTTGTTTCTATAGGAAATCTCCCTGCCAGGGAGAGGCAAACATTCACTGACCTGCCAGGATATTTAAGGCACATAACATCATCACATTGTTTTATCTCCCCATGTAGAACTTCGATTTCCTTTTCCCTCCTCTATAAAAGGCCTCCCCACTTGAATTTTTTTTTTAAATTCTAGCACTGCTTTAAGTAGAAATCACTTTCCATCCCTCCATCCCACCACTGTGTCAGGAGGTAGGAAAGTGATAGTAAACATGAAGAATATTTATGCAGAGAGAGTCACCTTCTCTCCTGGCCTCCCTCTCCTTCCTCCTCTCCTCAGCTCTCCTTTCTCGCTCCTTTTGCTCCCGTTGTTCCTTCTGCTGCTCCCGGATTTTTCTTTCCCTTTCTCTCTCGAGTTGCTCCAGACGATCTCTGCAAAATTATCATTGTTTGTTACAAATTCAGCTTGTGAGGAGAAGGAAGTCTGGTTTGCAGCACCAAACCACTGAACTCAACTTTCTTATCAACACCCCCAATTGTGCATCAGTCAAAAACAGGTGGAGTTTTTCAGCCGATCCTTTAAAACACAATTTCAAAGACCCAGACCAGGAGTTCTCCACCCTATCAGGATTTAAGCAGAAATTAAGCCAGTTCAGTTAATTAATCCCCTGATACTGTGAAAATCTGGTTTGTACTTTCATTTTTTAGGTTGGAAAAAGCCTCCAAGACCATCCAATCTTTTTATTACAGTGAATTCACCTGGACTGTCCATGGTAATGAAGCACTTAGAAATAATTAAAGTGAAGAACACATTCCCAGGAACACAGACAAGTTCTCACTGTGGATTTTTTTTTGGGGGGTAATTTCAGAACAACAAATGCTCAGAGAAGGCAGCTGCTCATGTCCCTCCCCAGGGGAGGGAGGGATGGATGTACCTCTCCCTCCTGGAATGCTCCCTTGCCATCTCTCTCCGTTTCTGTCTCTCCCATTCACGCCGGGCTTTATCCTGCTCTTCTCTATGTCTCTTCCTACGCTCGTGCTCCCGTTCTTTCTCTTTCACTCTGGCGTGTTTCCCTTGAACAAACAGAAATCAATTTCCAACTGTTACCAGTCAAAATGTTTCATAAAGCAAAACTCAAGAGAGGATGAAACTAATGGGAACCTATTGCCATGACATCCGTTGTTTTCTTAAAGGGAAAATCCTGTTTTGAAAGGGGTTGGAAAATCCAAAGTCTGTAAGATCTTGCAGAAAGACTTGGATTAAAGCAAAAATGGTTGCTAGTGACAGGAATGGCTCTAGAAGGGATAATTTTCTCCTTGGCAGGTACAAAGATGAGAGGTCTTTCACTCAGTGAATCTTATCAGGCTTCAAGGAGAAAAAGTGACCTCAGTGTCCTGTCCCAAAGTGATTTCTGTCCTCTCAACCACATTCATACCCTGACATTCCCCTAAGGGCACTAAACACAACCAAAGAAACACTAAAAGTTTCAATTCCTCTGTCTTATCCACCTGCTGTGTTTTCTTGAGTCTGAATTATTGCTATTTACTCTGGTCCCAGAAAGCAGAGGCTCCCCAGAGTGGCAAGAAGCACCTTCTGCAGAGTGACTCCGGTGCCTGCGCTTCTCTTTCCTCTTCTCATCCTTCCTGTGATGGGTTTTCTCTTTCCGGGACATTTGCTGGGGTGGTTTGATAGCCAAGGAATCATCTTCTTCTCCCCTGAAAGGCAGCACAGGGAGAAACTCAGGCAGGTGACAGGGGAAATGCACAGATTTCCTTGTCTTGAAAAGATTCTTATTTAAAACTGAATGTCCACAACAGCCCTAAATCAAAACTGGAACACAACACACTTAAATCTTAAGCAGTGCTTCAAACAGTTCCCCTGGTGTGTTCTATAGAAAGGATTTGCTACTTCTGCATACTAAAAAGATTTTTCCCTTATGTTTCCCTCAAACACCTTCTGAAAAAGAGGGAGACGTTGACAAACCCCACTGATAAAAACAGATAAATCTGTTTTATACCCATTTTTTTTCAGTGTAAACACTTAATTTTTGAGTAAAGCCATGCTTAAGTTGATTTATGGTGAAGCCAAAATGTTTCAAACCCAGAAGTTTTAACCCAAAGGAATAAAGACTCTGCTAAGAACCCAGGGAGTTGCTGGAGGGCACAGAAAACACAGTTTATGGCCAAGGTTTGGTGTTACACATTTAATAATGACACGAGACCTCGGGGGAGCTAAAGTTTGGAAAAAAAGGACACAAGAAATGCAGAATTGATAGGATATCTGGCAGAACTCCTGAGATATGGAAGAAAATAATGGAGCCAATTCAGGAAATCACAGGAAAAGGGAATTCCAGCATTTGAAACCCTCCTCTCAGGACTTCTAAAGGTTCATTTCAGGAATTCTCTCTCTTTTTGAGTCCTTAATTCTTACCTGTCTTCCATGGAGTCTTCCCTCCTGTAAGGTGAGTTCCTGATGGTGATTTCCATGCGATGGTCTCTCAGCTCCCCCTCTTCAAGAGAATCCCTCTTGGAGTCCCTGTCATCTGACTGAGGGAACCACAGGACAGGGGCAAATTCCATTTATTTGTATAGCTCAAAACAAAAAAATTTAAATATTATTGAAGTCTTCCATAGCTGGCTCAAAAATCCAGCCTGGATTGGTCATCCCTGTAAAATCCATTGATTTATGCACTTAGCAATTATAGCTGAACTGCATTAATTCAACATAATTAAGCACTTAGGAGGATTGCAGTAACTATTCTGTGGTTTTTTCTGCAATAATTGTTTTGTACACAGCTGTACAAAACCAAAAAGCAACACAAAAATTATTCCAAATCAATGACTTTAACCCATTCTTCTATAAAATCTTTAAAAGTTGTTCCTTCAACTACAACTCCCAGTTAATTACATTAATTTAATTATCTTTTCTGACCAGAACTATAACAAAGCACAGCATATAAGGCAAGACCAATGAAATCTTCACAATTTTGTTAAACTTTGGAATTAGAGACCACACACAGAGGAATTCAGCTGACAGGGCATGAGAAAACCAGGAAAATCACCAGAAAATCAGGATACAGGCACTGCACCCCATTAAAAAGCAGTTTTCCATTAATAAAGCAAATTAAAATGGACCCCAAAGGGCAGCTTACATTTTTCATACGTTTGATCTCTGCCTTCTCCTCTTGCTCCTTCCTTCGCTTCTTCTCCTGGAGAATCTCATCTAAAGTTTTCACTTTCCAAGAATCCTTTTCATCACCCATTTGAGTTAAAAAAAAACACCCTCTGGAAAAGAAGGAGACGTTGGCAAACCCCACAGATAAATCTTTTACACCCATTTTTTTTTTTTTCAGTGCAAACACTTTAATGTTTCACTTTTCAGTAAAGTCAGCTCAAGTCGATTTATGGTGTACCAAAAATGTTTGTTTTGAACACAGAATTTTTAAACCCAAATGAAAGATTCTGCTAAGAACTCAGGGAGCTGCTGGATNCTGAGTGCAGCCGCGCGCGGGCACCGCGTCACTTCCGGCCGCCGCCGCGCGCCGATGGCGTCAGCGCCGCCTCACGGCGCCCTCATTAAGGAGCGGCGTTAATGAGGCGTTAATTGAGCGGGTCCTCAAAGGCCCCGCCGCCCCCCCCCTAATTATTAATTATTGATGCCCAGAGGGGCATTAATGAAGCCTCAGGCTGTGCGCGTTCAGCAATAGATACAAAGCCAGCGAACAGCCCTCAGGGGTGGGAATGGAGGCGGCGTCACCACAGGGCCGCCCTTAATTACACATAAAATGTGTAAAGTTTGATTAAATAAAGCGCGGTTCCAAGCAAAAGCTGCAATTCCGGCATGGAAAGGAGTGAGGGCGTGCAGGGAGAGGGTGACAGAGGTGACAAAGGGGACACGGCACAGAACAGCAAAGATCCCTAATTAGGATCCCTAAAATCACCGATCCCGAATTATCCATCCCCCATTTGACAACAANGAGATATGGAAGAAAATAATGGAGTCAATTCAGTAACTGTGCTGAAATCAGCTAACACTGAGGAAAAGGGAATCGCAGCACAACCACCGACCCAAAACACGAGAAAAACTGAGCACGGCACTAATTAGCACGCGATGCGAAAGAATAATTAACCGACAGAAGGCAGAATAGTAATGAACAAGAGAACTGTGTGACTTATAGCCAACGAGCGCTAATTCCTTTGTTTGCTGGAGTGTATAAACAGCAACAATTTGGTACTTGAGGGTTTAATTTGCGGAATACCCCGAACACCCAACTCTGAGATAAACGCTCCCAACTCATCGCTGTCCCTCTCTCGTGTGACACTCCCGGCTTGCCGCACACGGCGGAACGGAGCCGATTCTGGTGGCCGACAGCGCCCGCAAAGCCCCTCACGGCCCCTCACAGCCCCGGCCTCGGGGGGGCCAAACAGCCCCGCGGCCCTCACGGAGCGCTGCCACCCGCGGGCCCGGCAGCGCGGCCGCCCTCAGCGCCGAGGCTCCCCACAACCCTGAGAGTCCCGCGGTGTNCAATTGTCATAAAATAGGCCAGAAACGGGAAATAATGACAATATAATGTCATAAAATAGGCCAGAAAACGGGAAATAATGACAATATAATGTCATAAAATAGGCCAGATAATGGGAAATGACAATTTTGGAACAGAGGCAGTGCTGTAACACCTCACACCTCAGTTCATGAGGAATTCACGTTTAAGGAAGACACGCTCGGAGTGTACTGAAAAATGTAAGATAAATCATTTCAGAGCTCACAGGGCTCGTCCTCATAGTGACAGAAACTCTGAAATGTTCCCCAAAAATGGATTTTCTGGGCAGCACCGCTGCAGTCACACCACGGGAAGAGCCGGGCTGTGACACCCCCGTGCATTGTTAACAAAGAGGAAAAAGCTCCTTGTTTACACAAGAGAAAAGAAGATTTACTGGTCTGGCTGGAGAATAAAAAGGGGACAGTGCAGAGGTTGGTTTGTTTAATGCAAAGAAAGCAAAGGCCACAAAGAGGGCAAAGAAAAGTACACGGGATGAACGCTGGGACAAAGGCCAGCACAACAGGAGCGTTGTGCTGCCAGCCCTGAGCTGCTCCAGCTGCTCAAATCCCATCCCCAAACCCTCCCTGGGCTCTGGTTTGGTCACAGAAAGGCAAAAACCTGCTGGGTTTTAAAATTAACCTCAAGCAGCTGATTTACATGGAGCAAAGGTGGGATTTCTGTCACCTAAAGCAGAAATGACACAAACCAGACTTCGTTTTCTTATTTTTTTTTGTAGTTGTACTTTCAAAAATCTCGGCGTGTTTGGCAGAAAATAAACAAACAAACAAAAAACCCACAGAGCTCCACGCCACAGTCCACAGCTTTTATAAAAGTGACAGGAATACAAAAGAAACAAAATACCACAGACATATCACATACATAAGAATGGAAAAATTGGCATTTCCCTCCCTCAGATCTTTGGGGAATCTGCCCCACTCAGGTGTGGAAATGTAACCACAATTGGAAATGTAGCCATGAGCCTAAATTCTACAGGAATTCTACTGGTAAATTCCTGTTTGCCATTATTTTTATCATAAACACCACTATTTATCCATGCTCCAACCTTCCAGAAGAGTGGCAATTATTAAAATCCACTCATTTTATCAGTTTTGTTTCCAAAAAGTCCATTTGAATGTTTTTGTGCGCTTTTCTTTGTCAAAACTAAATACTGTCCTTCAGAATTTTGAAGGACATTTTAACTTTTAACTTTTCATCTTTGCTCTACCACAAAAACAAATTTCCTTTTTTTTTTTTTAAAAAAAAAGGAAACTCAAAAGCAGCAGAAATAAAGATTTGCCTCAGTTTATGGTTAATATTCCTGCCCTTGCATCTGTCAGATAGCTCTGAGATTTCTTTACATAATCAGAAATTAGACAGATATTTTACACACAGGTCAGACTCATAACCCTGAGTTTCTAAAAGGCAGCCTTTTGTTGCACTCTTAGAAATAATATTTAAAAAAATCAATTTATTTCCTCGTAACAGAAAAGCAGAACAAAATGAAATTAAAATAATAAAATACAGAAATACAGAGATCTGCTTCCTTTGTCACCACAATTTTCAGTGGTTTTTTTTTTTACATCTAAGCAACTACAAGTATTGAATTCAACACTCCATTTACACAGGGGACGTGTGTGAGCACTTCTGCATTTCAGTTTTGTCAAGAAATGATCGGAATGTGAGATTTCCACGTTAAATTTTGGGAGGAAAACTACTACAAATCCTGGATTTGTAGTCAGCAGTGGGTGCTCAGCACTGCTCATTTCCCACACTTTGCTTCAACCAAACCCATAAAGTTGGTTTTTGGGAGAGAGAAGGGTGGGAATTCTGATCCCTCTTAGAATTACGGAATATCCTGAGCAGGAGGGGACCCACAAGGATTATCCAGTCCAGCTCCTGCCCTGCACAGACACCCCAAAATCCCAGCTTGTGCTGTCCAAATGGTCCTGGAGCTCTGGCAGGTTCTGGGGGCCCAAAAAGCCCTCAGGGCTCGAGGTGAGGCAACCCCAGGGCAGAGCAGAGTGGGACAATCCCCTCCTTGGAGCTCTCCCAGATCTGCACCACGCAGGGATGACAGAGGGTGCAGGAAATGCAGAGCAACCACTGGGAATTTCCAGGAAGCACCAATTCCATCCCTCTGCCAGCAGAATTCAGTCCTGGGGCCACGTTTTCACATTATTTGGATGGGGAGGGAGACAGGAATTGTTTTCCCACGAGACACCAAAGTTCTTCCACCAACACAGGCTTGGACACAATTTGCAGTCAAGGAAAGACAACAAAGCCCACGTTTTACCACGTTCCAGGTCCTCTCTTTGGGCCACCAGATTCCCAAGGCTTTCCTGGCTCATTCCCAGCTCCTTCCTGCTTCAGCTCCTGGGCTCCACCTGCCAGGAACTCAACGGAACAAGCACATCCAGAAGATTTCCTTGGAGCCAGACTCCAAGAATGAACATCAATCGTAGGGCTGCAGCTGGTTGGAGATGAGGGGCTCGGTGTCCTCGGCGGGCCCTGCCGGGGGCTGGGGGGCCGTGGCCAGGCTTTGCAGGGCCTCCTGCTGGTGCTGCTTGGCCTTGTTGTAGAGCAGGACCCCCACAGTGACCAGGACAGTGCCAACAGCTGACAGGCTGGTGATCTTGTTCCCAAACACGATGATGCTGAGCCAGATGGACAGCGCATGTTTGACTGTGCTGGCAACGCTGCGGGCAACGGCAGGGACATCAGGGACAGTGGGGACAGCAGGGACATCAGGGACAGAGGGGACAGCAGGGACATCGGGGATATGAGGGACATCAGGGACAGTGGGGACAGCGGGGACATCAGGGACAG
>VZTZ01013577.1:696136-711089 GCA_013400955.1 Drymodes brunneopygia | reverse complement strand
AGGTGTCTATGCTGGGGATGGGGGGCGGCGGGCGGCTCCCCCCGCCGTGGGGGTGGTACGGCCCCTGACGGCCCCGCTCTCTCTCCCACAGCGGCGCCGCGGCCCCGGCGGGGCCGAACCTGCCCAACCTCACCCCGCGGCACCGGCAGCTCATCCCCACGCCCTGCGGCCCCGTGAGTACAGCTCCGCTGCTGTGCGCGGCTCGCCGGTGTCCTCCGCGTTTCTCTGCTCGGGGGGGATGGAAAAACATGGCTCAATCCGCATCCGAAGTCAGGTGGATCAGGGAGGTCGGGTGTCCCCACACGCCGAGGGTTGTCACAGCTCTGCTGACAGCGCCATGGAATGTCCTGAGCTGGGAGGGACCCTCAGCATCATTGATCCGACCCCTTGCCCTGCACAGACACCCCAAAACCCCGCCCTGTTCAGCCCTGGCAGCTCCCGGAGCTTTGGTAGCCTCGGGGCCGTGCCCATTCCCTGGGGAGCCTGGGCAGTGCCCAGCACCTTCTGGAGAAGAACCCTTCCCTTTCCCTGATCTCCAGCCCAAACCTGCCCTGGCCCAGCTCCAGCCGCTCCCTGGTCCTGTCCCGGTCCCAGGGCAGAGATCGGAGCTGCCCCTCAGGAGGCGCTGCCGCCCCTGAGGTCCCGCTCGGTCTCCTCCGGCTGAACAAGCCGAGTGTTAAATTCCTGCGAGGGTGTTGCTCCACTTGAAGTATTTTAATAAAAGAAAATAAGGAGCTTGCGTTTCTGAGAAGGCTGAGTCTGTCTTTACAATTTTCTAAAAGTAAAAGTGTGGGGAAATGTTATTTCCATGCTCTGACAGGTGCGTGTGTGGGCATTGGCAGTCTCTGTTTTAGGAGGTGGGTTATAACACCCGTATGAGGCACCAAGAAAAGCAGAAAACAGGCTGTGGGTATAAACCAGGACAAGCTAGGCTGAGACTAACTATGAAATAAAGTTGGACTTCTCCCTTCTTCAGCAGTTTGGGTGTTTCAGTGCAGTCGTGGAGTTTCTCTTCCTTTTCCCAAAGGAAACCCTGCACTGTTTCATTCACCCCACTCACCTCAATGCGTTTTTTAGGAACAGCAACGAGTTTATTCTGCATGATGTGTTTAAGAATTTTCTCCCTTTACAGATAAAACCATGTTCAGAGCTCTCATTCCCTGTGAAGATCTACTTCTGTGTCACTATTTTGTCCCTGCTAAGTGTCATAGGGCTGACCATCGAGACTCTGGTGCGCCAGACTGAGGAGGATTTCACCATTTCCTTCATTCAGTTGGTTGGAGTTGGTAAGAAACCCAGTTTGGATGGAGTAAATAATGAAAATAATAATAATAATAATAATGTGATTAAGCAGCAACTGAAGTTTCTTATATAAGAAATACTGGATGTTCAGCTCTGTCAGAAAACTTCCCCGGTTCCTGTTTAATGTCTGAGCCATAATGTGCTGGGAATTCAGGTGTCTACACGCCAAGCTCCCTTCCCTGAGTATTTCTAATTAGAGCTTCACCAGAAACTTCTTGGCTCCATTTGTGTTAAACAGAAATTACCATGAAAATAACAAACTTAAGGATTTCAGGAAATTTCACCTGCATAGGCCATCTCTGCAAAAACCTTAATGACCAGAAAAGAGTTTATTTTCAAATTTGTACAGATTTCTGTGGATTTAGCAGCTGAGTTTGCAAAACAAGGAAATACCATCTCAAGCCTCTCAGGTCTTCCTGAGGTTATGTCCAGAAAATCACATGATTCACTTTGTACTTGGTCAGTCATTTTCTGTTTTCTCACTCCCTGTAAAGGGCAGTGAAAAAGGAAGTTCATTCACTGAAGGTTTGTTTAGAGAGCCTGAAGTTATTATTTAATTTGAAAATGTGTACAGCACTGTCCCCATGTCCCAGCACAGCAAATGTGGATGATTTTGTGTGGAATTAAGGAAGCAGTGCTTTGGAAAAAGAAATTTGTTGTTATTTTGGCTGTGTAAGAATTAACCAGTGTTTGCAGGAGCATCCTGTGAAAGAACAAAACCTTTGTATTATTTAAGTTTTGCCAAAAAAGCATAAAGTTCACAGTGACAGCTGACTGGGGACTTGATGTATTTTATAAAAATAAAACTCAGACCTGTCCTGACCCAGTTCTTTTCTGGATTACAGTTTGCAGGGTGGGGTGTTTGAAAACTTCCACAATTAAATAAACAGAATCCAGTCCTGGTTCAGTTCCACACACAAACCATGTGCAGTGGCCACACCACACAGGCAGCACTGTGCAAGGGTGTGTGTGAGCAATAAACTGCTTTTTAGTCACCTGAGTTACTCTGGGAAGATGATTTGATTTCAGTTCTTTAATAAAAATGGTGCTGTTTCATTTAATTCAAATAAACATTTGCACATAATTTTCAATGTAGGATTAATAGAATAACCCAGCCCAGCTGCCAGTTTGGGTAATATACTGCCATTTTCATGGTGATACTTCACTAGTAATTTAAAAATCTAACTAATTATTTAATTTCTTGCATGCTAAACACAGTGGGGAGCATTTTAATTACCTGCTTCAAGCTCCTTGATAAGAACAAAGACCAAGGAGCCTCAGGGACACTTTGATCCTTCCACTTTGGCTCCAGAATTGGTAGTTTTGAGAATTGAGCTGGCACTGACACCCCCTCTCCTCCCCAGTGTTCTGTGTGTATTATGTGAGCAGGGGGATCCTGCAGGAGAACCGCCAGGAGCTCATTGTGTTCGTGCTCTCCATCCTGCTGGTGATGCTGCGCTCCATCATCAACTTCACCGTGCTCCCCGCGGGGCAGAAACCTCAGCTCCTGGTCAGTCTCCTGCTTTCCAGCAGCTTTTCCTTCCCCCCACAGCCTGGGTTTGAAAATCCATCATGGGCAAGGCAAGATGGCTGTGGTAACACAGATTAGATCTCATATACATCTAAAGAAAAAAAATTATTTATATATATTACTGTTAATGATAACAAAGAATCAGGCTGAATTATCCCTCCTGAACAACAAAATGTGCACAGCCACAACTGCAAATCTTCTCTGAGCTGTTGTCTGAGTTTCCTTTTGGCAGCACCCAAAAATTATAGATATATAAAAAAAAATACAGGATTGTTGCAAAATGTGTCCTTCACTTCACCTACGCTGCTTCAGATTTCCCTGTATAAAATTCCTGGCCTGAAGTCACATAATCTAATTGCTAGAACTGGAATCCCCAGTCTATAGGCACAGCCATTACCCAGTGCTCATAAATGTATTTTTATGAGATTTATGGGAACCTGCAAGGAAACAAAAAGATACAATAATGCCTCTCCAGGTTATCTTGTTTGCATTTCATAGCACTAAAATTTATTCAATGATTCTGTTCTAGGCCTTGCTAAGGATTGTAGTTAAATTTCCACTTGTTGTGCTTCCAGGAAGTGCTTTCTTTTTATCACACATTTCTCAACAAGGTGTTTCCCTGCTGTGAAATCATCCAAAAATTACTCTTCAGCAGGAGAGGTGGCAGCCAAGAAAGGGAGAGGGAGCAAAGCAGCCTTGGCCAATTCAGTTTATTTATCAATTGGACATTCAGTTAAACTCACTTTATCTGCAGCAAACTGGGTTGGTAGGGCCAATAAAGAACAGGCATCAAAGAAATGCAGATCACTTTTGAGATGCACAGCCAAGTCATCAGTTTAAATATTAAACAAGGACTTCAAAGTAAAGCCTGGTGTAAATGTGAAAAGTATTATTAGGGGTTTTTTTTTTCCTACTCTTAACTGTAAATTGTATTACTGTAACTCTGCTTTCTGAGCCAGAGTTATTTCTAGTTATAAATACTTTCATATCAGTGTAATTGTGAAGGGCTTTTTGCCACTTGAGCCATCCTCAAAGCAGGAGAAATGGAGTATGAATTCCAGCAAAGTGGATACAAACAGGCACAAACCTGTGTTTCTTGGAATTTTGCAAGTCCAGCATTGAGAATAACCCTGCTGGAGTCAGTGGGAAAGGTTGGTTTGCTCCAGCAGAAAGCTCAGAACCACAGTCTCTGCTAAGATTCTGTTACTCCTGTGTGTATTCCCAGCTGGTTCCAGGTGCCAGCCTGTCCCTGCTGTGTCCCTGTCTGTGTCCCTCAGGCCCGTTTTGTGCTGATCCTGCTGGTTGGGTCCTTCGATGTGATCTGTGCCCTCATCCTCATCCAGAGCCAGTCCATGATGGCATTCCGGGTGGGGGGTGCCCTGGAGAGCCTCCAGGCCCAGTACTTCATGCTCAACCTCTGCTTCTCCATGCTCACTTTTGATCTGCAGGCACAGGTACAGAGCTCTGGCCCCCAGATTCCCTTTTTCCCTCTTACTGACAATATCTTGGAGCAGCAGAGCTGAATTATTAATTTCCAACAGCAATCCTCCCTCTTACCTTTATTAATATTAATATTAACTTAACAATGGTTGTATCTCCACGTGTTTGCCATAGCTTAGCTAAAATCCATAAAAATGAATCAAAATATATTTTATCATTGTCCTGCACAAAAGGAGAACTGAAACTTGGTTCTGGGAAGTTTATCCATAAAAATAATTGCATTCAGGAGCTCCAGCCCACCTGTGGCCTCCTGTAATCTGCAAGGTTATTGCTGCCCATCTCAGCCTCCTGTCTCCTGCTTTCAGCTGGCCCCTACATTGAGGAAATGATCCTGGGCTGGGAGAGGGGAACTTGACCAGCAGGACAGTGAGACAGAAAATGAAGTTACAGATGGGGGAAATGAACCCAAGACCTGTTACTTCTCTAACCATCCCTGATTCTTATTTACTGCTGCATTATATATGTGTGTATATATATATATTTATATGTATATATATATATATATATCTTTATATACTGCTGCTCTCCCTGTTCTTTCTGGTTGCTATTATGGATTAAGGACAGGGAAATACCTCTGTCCTTGCTTCCCATTCCATGAGGAATAATGGCAGCTTTCAGACCCGTGCCCAGCTTGCTGCTGCAGGGAGTTTGTGGCAGATATTTTTTGGTGGGGCTGCACGGTCTCCAAGAATGATTGAATCAAATGTTTGCCTCCCCCAGCTGTGCCTGTGCATCCTCCTGATCAGCCTGCACGAGGTCACCCTGCTGCACAACATCATCTCAGCCACGGGCGTCGTCTGGGGCTGCCTCAAGGTCACCGTGGGCATCATTGCAGTGAGTGTCCAGCTGCAGGGGACACTCAGCCCCTGGCACTGCCCATCCTCACCCCAAGGGATTCCCACAGGCTCAGGGAAGGAAGCCAGGATGGAGAAAACACCAACAGTGTTGAAGCCAGGTTTTGTCTAAAGCTGTGTCTGAACTGAGCCCATGGAGTGAAACAATGGCAGGGTGTCATGGTGTCATTCTGGGGGACATTGTTTTAGTCTCAGTCCTTGATCACTTGAATGAAGCCTGGAGGATCACACTGTCTGCAGTATTTCCAGCTGTCTGGGTGACACTGGGAGCAGTCACCCAAATTACTGCAGTGGTACAGACACAATCCTTAGGAAACCACACCAAAAAGGTGAGGGGTCCTTTATAGGGGCATCTCCTTCAAAGCTCAGGGAGAGTTTCCAGGTTAACCTAAAGATTTGTGAACTTGGAATGTCGTTTTTCATGTCAGACTGAGTGAAATCTTGGGCCTCTGTTCCAAGATTGATTGCAGAATCAAGGCTAAAGGACATCAGATAAGTGATTTTTTTATTACCAGGAAGGAGTTTAGGGGTTTTTGGGGGTGGATGTTGTTTTAGGCTCCTGGGGTGTTTGCTTTAGTCATTCACCCAAATTCCTGGCAGCTGAAATACAGCTTCCCATGTGTTTTGATGGCTTTCCTTGCTAAAATTGTGCTTTTAAAACACATCAGTTTTGGGTCTGGGGGGAGTCTGGTGCTGATCAGATGCAGCAAATCCAATCCTAACACTGGCACAATCACTGTTCTTACCCCCAGTGACTCAGCTGCTTTTCCTTCCCTTGCTCAGACCTGCCCTCCCAGCTTGGGGCTGCTGCAGTCCCTTTCTTCTTTCCCAAGTCCCAGGGTGAATTGTGAAATTAAATTCTCCTGACACTCAAATCCTCTTGCTTCTCCCACATTTCACTCCTTAGGGACTGCACTTCTCTGTAGTAAAAAGAAATGTGGAGGAAAAGTCACAGAGAGCTTTCAGTCTGTTACCTATGAAAACATTCAGCTGTTAGAGAAAATCTGAGTGTGCCCAGAGAAAAGGGACAGCATCACTCCTGGCCCAGCTCAGGGGAAAACAGAGGCTGAATTTCCTGATAAAAAACACAGGTGGAGAAAGCTAAAACTGAGAACTCAGCTAAAGCAATACTGGAAATGCTGTGAAGAATAAACAGCTTTGACAGAGTGTAGAGCAATGACTTAGAAAGCTGTATCTCATCTTATCTTGCAGATTTTAAAGGAGCTGAAACCCCTGGTGTGGCTGTTCCTGGTTCAGAATGTGCCTGAGGTGGTTTATCTCATCTACCTGCTCTACACGGTAAGGGGAGCAAGGCTGGGGCTCTCATCCTCATCCTCCTCAGGCCCCAGAGGTGCTGCCTCAGCCCTTCCCTGCAGCTCCTGCTGGGTTTAAGGAGAGCAGAGCACGTCCTGCCTCTCCAGGATCAGCTTTTCAGGACAGGGACTGTGTCAAGGTGCTCTTGAACTGATCAGAGGGAGAGGCTCTGGAAGTGCCTGCAAAGAATAATGAGGGAAAAGATGAAACAGAATATTGTTCAAGATACACAACTCCTCAAAAATGCCTCCCCTCCCTCACAAGAAGCCTCAAGTGGTGCCAGGGCATTTGACCAGGGCTCAGTTGTTGGATTTTAAAGAATTCCTTTGGCAGCAGCCCCAGCTGTTGATCCTGATGGAGCCAAAACAAGGCAGTGCAAGCCCAGCAAACTCCAGTTTGGGGCAGATTTTTGGCTCTGTAACACTGATAAAACCTTTATCAGTGGGCACCTCCCACAAGATGTGTGAAAGGAGGTGAGGAGAGAGGAGGGCAAGGGCAGTTCATGCTGGGCAGGGCTGGAATGCTGAGAGTGGCTGGTGCTTCTCATCCTTCACATCCACAGCCCCAGACAGCAGCAAAACCCAGGGGCTGCAGCCACCCACAGCCTCGGGGATCCATTTATCATTTATTTATTCCTATTATTCCAGGCCTGTTTGAGCTGGCAGAGCACAGCAGGACCCCACACTGTCTGTGCATCATAAAATCAGAAATCTGAGATGGTTTAGAAGTGACCAGTTGGGTTTTTCTTTTTTCTTTCCCCCAGTTACCACCTGGTGACGCCTGTCAGAAATCCAGGGCTCAGTTGCATGTTGTGGCTTTGAGGCTTTGTGGCAGCAGCTGATGATGGTTTCATGTCTCCTTTTTCCTGCAGGTGATCAGGGAGTGGGGTAAAGGCAATTCTTACACCATGGAAGCTGCTTTCATCACTGGCTCCTGCATTTCTGTGGCAATAAAATCTGTTCTGCTCTGGGCTCTGGTTCACGTCTACCGCAGCTTCGGGCAGGGGCTGAGGGAGAGAAGTAAGTACCCCAAAATTCCCTGGGAAGGGTGGAGCCTGTTCTGTCACAGTGGAATAGCCAGGAAAATCCTTAGGGATTGTCACAGGGAAAGGCAGATCCCCAGTCAGGCAGTTCTGCAGCCTCAGAATCACTGGGCTGCCAGAGCTCAGAATTTGGGTGGAACTGATGTGGCTTTTCCCTGAAGAAAGCTGACACTGAAAGCTGCTGCCAGCCTGAGCAAGAACTGCTGCTGTCCAAAAACTCACACCTGTGTGAGCAGATCTCTGTCTACCTGCAATATTTCTATCCTAGTGTATAACAGACACAGTAAAGGGACCTGAGAGGCTCTGCTGTGACACAGCCCAAGGCTCCTGTCCCCTGAGGGGCACTGAGGCACTGACTGAGCTCCCTCTCTCCCCACAGTGTTTTCTTCCTATGGAAGGATCGACTCCTGAGCCCTCCCCGTGCCCCCTGCAGCTGTCACAGGGTGAGGCCACCCCAGGAACTCCTGAGCAAGGACCTGCATTCAGGGTGGCAACAAAGAGTCACCTTGCCAGGATGGAGGGGGTTCAGGAAGGTGCCACACCTTGGAGCAGTGCAGGTGGGACAGAGCTTAAAATGTGCAGCTGAAATTCCCAGCTGACCCTGCTGACAGAACCAAGCATCTTTCACTCCTTCTCCTGCTGCTGTGGAAGCACAGGGGGTTCACACGTGCATGTGGGTGGGGAATGTTGCTCCTTTCAATGCTTTTTGCCTGGGTATGCACAAACATCATGAAGGAAATTTGCACTCCCCTCCTCTATACCCGAGGCTGGAAGGGGATTGTGCTGCCACCATTTCTCAGCTTGGAGCTGCTGCTGAGCAGGTCCAGCCCTGATGGGTTGGTGACAGTGGTGTCCCCTCTCTAGGGCTCCTCTTCCTTCTCTGGTTTCATAATATTTCAGTGATTTTTTTTTTAACCCCAGCTAGACATGAAAATGCCTCCCTGTAACCTCAGCCCTCCCTCAGTGTAACCAAGGTGCCATTTCACACTGGGGGGACTGTTACAATTAAGCCTTTAATATTGTAATTTAAAAGTTTGGTATTTTATTGACTGGAACCTTTAACTACTGGCTATTTTTTAATAAAGCATAAGCACAGTTCGTGTGTGGGTAATTATTTCACATGGAACAGCACCAATTCAATGGGAAATCCCTTACAAAACTGAATAGGGAAGAGGTTGGGACTGGAATTCATGGACATTGCCATTACCCTTCTCTCCAGACACAGCTTTATTTGCAGGCAGCTGCACACTGCAAAAAACAATTAAAGTTTAAAATTTATTACAGGTAACCAGGGAGATTTATAAGGATTCTATCAAAACTGCTGTAAAGTTTTTTTTTCTCTCATCCTAGCCATCTAAATCAGAACTTCTATCACAAATATGTATTTTTCTCATCCTAATCTCCTAAAGCTGAATTAAATCTACTTTCTCTGTAGCCCAGGGGAGGCATGGAGAGGTTAATGGTGAGTGGCCAGAGGGCAGGAGCTGACAGAGCAGCAGCTGGCTCTGACTTCATCCCACCAGTCCCAGTGGCACCAGGAGTTGTTGCTGGAAGAATTAAACATTTAAAGATCACAATGAAACTTTTCAGTCCTTCCCTCAGCTAGGCCCAGGCAGCAGGGCCTGCCC
Organism: Drymodes brunneopygia; assembly: GCA_013400955.1. Taxonomy (NCBI): domain Eukaryota; kingdom Metazoa; phylum Chordata; class Aves; order Passeriformes; family Petroicidae; genus Drymodes; species Drymodes brunneopygia. The sequence continues at coordinate 701,918 of VZTZ01013577.1, read as the reverse complement.
AGAGCAGGAGGGGAAGGCTCAGCTCTCACACAAAGCCCAGGCTGGGGCAGAGGAGCTGCAGGAAGGGTTTTATGGCCAGGTCAGGGTGTCACTGTCACAGAAACTGCTCAGGCCACTGACAGCAAAGAGTTTATCACCAGCCAGGCATGGAAAGATAGAAAACCTTTCCAAGGTGCCTTGTAAAACAAAAACTCCACTTAAAAACAGCTCCTTTACCTGCACAAGGCATCTCCTTGTAAAACAGAAAGTCCATTTAAAGGCATCTCCTCACATCTCTCTCAACTGTTGGAATGGAGTTACAGACTAATTACGAAATCAAAATAATCTTATACATCATCATTAATCTCAATTTCCATAAGAGAATTGTCTAGAACTTGGTCAGAATGTGCCACAGGCATTTAAACCCCATTTTTAATCCTAAACTTCCTGGATATCAAATTATCAGCAATTATTTGATCAGCGTTGCCCTTATCAGTTTCTTTCCTCATATTTCTCTTCTTGGGCCTTAAAAGCAGTATTTAATGCAGCCCAACTGGTTGTACACAAGGTTTGTTTCAGCTTGCACAGCAAATCCAGCATTTATTTTGAGACTTTTGAGGAAAACTTGGAATCAGACATTCAAAAAAGCCTTGGGTGGATTCCCAGAAAACAGAGGCCATGGGAAGTGTCAGACCCCACACAACTCCAAGTTGTGATTGTGAATTCCCAATTTTATCTTCTCCTCAGTCAAAGGGCAACTCGACAAATCCAACTTTACAAAAAGATTTTATTGAAAGGATTGAAAAATATTTTGTTTCTCAACAATATTTAAAACCCAGTTTTCAATGCGTTAACAATATGTAACAGGATTTTTCATCTTTTAAAAATTCAGTACACTGCTTTATTCCCTACTACAGTTGGTAACAACTTCTTCAATATCTACCAGAGGGTAACTTTTTTGTTGTTTTTTAGAAAACCAAATTAATTTCCCAGCTTCCATTTTGGCCCTTTGTAGATGAAAAGATTTGTAGGTGCCAGTGACTTACAAACCCTTTTATTAAAAACTTTTAATCAGCAAACCCCTGTTTTTTAGCACAGTTTAACCAAGTTATTCTGAAGAAGCTACATCAGCAAAATGAGGTTTTATTGCCAATAAAGTGAGGTGCATTTCAGCTTTTTTCTGGTTCACTCCTGGAGCAGCTCAAATGCAGAACTCCAGGGCTGCTCCAGCCTCACTCTCCTGCAGTTTGCAGATTAAAAGCCTTGCAAAGGGACTTTGTGATGCATTAACACAGCCTGGGCTGTGAAAGCAGCTGGGCCAGGGAGAATCAAGGCAGCTTTTGGAGGAAAAGCCAGGCCTGGAGTCACTGAGTGCCTGCAGCTCTGCCTGGGCTCAGCAGCCCCCAGGAAATGCCTTTTCTCAGCAGCAATTCCATCCAAGCAAAGCTGCAGCAGCCTCAGAGGCAGCAATGCAATTGCAGCAGGTGATAAAGTGAAAGAAGAAATTTCAAGCCAACCCCTAATGTAGATCTAAAGTAGTTCAGTACACTTTGATTACAGATTTCATGGCCTGTGCACTCTGAAAATTAAAAGTTCAGCAATTTAGTCAAGAATAGCTTTACTATTATAAAAAGCATAAATAAAAAGTGCTGAATATAGTGTTATCTTTTAAAAAATACTAGATAAGGCTCATAAATCATTTCACCTCTGCAAAATGATTTTCCACTCCCCAGTGTGCCTAGAACTGCTCATTCTCCACTCATCCACACATTTCTCTAGACACCATACCCTGTTCCTTCTCTCAATTATTGCATGTTTAAATAAAATCATTTCAAAGCAAAAAGCCTGACACTTCTCTAGTTCAAAAAGTAACCAGTTATCAAATAACTGAATACTCCACTTAGGAAACCCGTAAGCAGCTTCAAAACAGTGATAAAACAATAAATGCAGATTCAAGTGAAAGAGAAATCCCAACAGCTCTCTGGATATTCTCCAAGATATCCCAAAATCCATCTGGTTTTGACCAAATCAAGTCAATATTCTATTTTACAAAATGTACAAACCAAGTGTTAATTTCTCTGAACACACTTTCATTGTGATTCGAATCATTACCCAAGAGTTTGCTTCTCTTTTCTGGAAAAGTGCTCTCACCTGCATTTCATGAGCTCAGCCCAGGGCAGCATCCCAAAGGGATGAGACATTATTGAAACCAGCAGGGGACAACAGGTCAGGCAGAGCTTGGAAATGAACCCATTTCCCATTTCCACTTTGGACCACAGAAACAACGTAAGACAATCATGAGCAAAGTCCAGAGATTCTCACTCTGTCCCCAAGGAAACCCCACCTCAATCACTGAATTCACTCCCTGGCAAGATCCTGCCACAGGCACTGAACAGCTCCTGGCCCTTCCTTTAGTGAGCGATGCAGCAAGACTTGAAAATGCTGAAGTTTGGATAAGATGATCATGAGACTGCACCACAGAGAACATAAATGTAAACATTATCCTTGGGTTTGTTATTTTGCAGTTTAAGTACAGTACAAACCCTTCCCCCCCACCCCAACCAGTTCTTTCGTCGGGGTTTTTTTTGTTCTTTCATAAAAGCACATACAATAAAATATGTACAGAGAGAAGTTAGAAACGTTTGAAAGCATCTTAAAAAAAGTAAATATGAGACTTAGAATATCTTGAATGTGCTGAAGGCACCGTCGCTACTCCACTGGGAATGTGTCCTCTCGTTTCTGCAGCCCAGCAATGCAGAATCCCATCCTGGATTACTCAGCACCAAGAGCTGGAAGGGATCCATGGAAGTTGAGGGCATTCAGGATCTAGAATATTTTCTGTATTTTTCTTCAGGACAACAGTGAACTAGAATTCAGTAGCAAGTGAAGTCCAGATTCTTCTTGAACACTTGGAGAATTATTATTTTTTTTAACATGATAGTCTTTAATGCTATTCAATGCATTTATCCCAGGGAATCCAACAAAAATAGTAAGACAAACCAACACAACAACTTCCCACCAAGAGGAAGTGCAGAGCTATGAATTAGCTCAGCTACAAACCCAGAGAAATCTGTAGTGATTAATGAATTAATGCTCATCCCTGCTGTTTGTGGGCATTTCCACAGTGCTGACAGCCAAGGGTCAGCCACTGCTCAAATGGGCACAAGAGAGAGAAATGTGTATATAAAAAATATATACTTTTTATTAATATTCCATCTATTAATAGAAAAACATCCTTTGTGGGTGTTTCTTTAGTGTGTCACACTTGCAAGTAAGAAAGTATTTTCTGGGCAAGGTGTATTTAAGATAACAAAGAGGAGCTTTCTTTTTTTAAAAGAAAACTTCTCAGAGCCTTTCTGTTCCTAGTAATGCTAAATGGAGTTAACAAACCTACCAAATGAAAGAGGAGATTTTTAATGCCACTTTTTCTGCTACCACTTTTCCCTGGTGTAGCTACATTCAGCCTACCATGGAACTGGTAAGTTAGAGGTTACAATCAAATCTGCAGATGTGGTTTTTGATATCAGTCAGGAATAATCCACTCTCAGACTGCTCGTCTGGAAGGAAATTCCCACTGGATTAGAACCATCAGAGCCTTCCACTCCCACTCGTGGTGGACAGGAAGGAGCACAGCCCTCCCCAGCCACAGGGACAGAAACCACAACCACGGGGCAGGTCTGGGCACCCACACCCAGAGCTCCCAAATGCAAGCAGAGAGGAGGGAGATTCTGCCACATTCCAAGCAGAGAGGAGAGAGATTCTGCCACGTTCCACTGCCAGGAGCCCTGCTGGGGGTGGGCACTCAGAACTCCTCTTCCTCCACGGTGAAGTTGTTCTGCTTCTTGCGCACGTTCCAGTGCAGGCACTCGGCCAAGCTCTCGAACCAGTCGCTCACGGGGTCCCGGAAGCAGATGGAGGGCAGGGGGTAGCAAGAGGTAGTGATGCTGATACTGCAACAGCACAGCACAGTCAGGCAGGGACAGCAACACCCAGAGCAAACCCAGCCTGTCCCCACCCAACAGCACTGACTCACTGTCAGCTTCCCATCAGCAGAACCAAAGCAGATCCCAGCCGGGCTTTAAATAACGAGAGGCTGCTCTGGGGACCTTTGTGTGACACAGCTCTGTCTGAGAGGAGAGAGTGTGACAGGGCTGTGTCTGGGGACACTTTGTCTGGGGACACTTCCTGTGACATGGCTGTGAACACTCCATGCCATCCTGCAGCCTCTGCCATCACCCACACAGAGACAAAGCAAACCCAAGGAACCACCGTGGCCTCTCAGTGTCAAGTTTTAAGCAACAAGCCCAAGGATTCCAGAGTGTAACCAAGGGCCAAAGCTTGTGTTGGACTCTTTACTGGGCTCCTCATCTCCCCTAGAGATGATCCAAGCTCAGAGGAAATCAAACCTGCTCAGGGTGGATGGTTACACCAGCTGTGCATTTTCCTTCATGGCAACTTGTGAGTACCAAGAGGAAAAAGGGCACCATGAATAACAAATCTGCCAATCTCCTTCCCACAGCTGCCTTTAATCACCTCCACCATCACATACTGAACACAAACCTGAGGGATTTCACACCCTTCTGCTCACTTAGAGCCACAGCAAGTGGCCACAACCACTCCCAGTTAACCCAGTTTAATCCAGGAGAGTTTTCCAGCACCTCTGCTCACAGGCAGCTCCTGTTGGTTTGGATCTTTCCAAATTCCTAAGATTTATCCTGAAGTTAAAATTCACAGAGTTTTCTAAAGATACGCCCATCTTCTTTGCCAAGCATGCAATGTTTACAGAGCCTGAACATTTCACCTGCTTTTATGGGAAGACCTAAAGAACTCAAGTTAGAAATTAAATCCTTTTAGTGCAGTTTGTGCTGTAGGTGTTAGGGTTTATAAAAGCTTCTTTCTTCACTGCCAAAAACCCTTTTGGCAGATGTTAGAGAACGAGGGAGCTGCATGAATCAGGATTTTCTATACTTAGAGATAATACAATCAGAAAAAAGGCTTGACCTGTCTCCATGGCATATTTCCTGCCTCTTCCTTCCATCAAATGAAACCCATGCCGTGTTTCTGGCATCTGGGGAGAGCATAATCTGAAAAACAGGAATGTGTTTTGAACTTCAGGTCCAAATTTCAAGAGCAAGGAACCAACACCTCCTCCATCCTCCCTCTGAGTGCAGAACTGAGTCTTTGCAACTCCACAGTTGCAGGAGCCACACGGCACTTTCCACCCTCCTCACATTCCCGTGGCCACTCCAGAAGCTTTTAATCCACAAGGAGAAATAAAAGGACAGAAGCCAACCTTGAGTTCCACTCCAGCAGGAACCACAATGGGTCTGAAGGACAGGGAGTGGGGGCAGATGGGGGTGATCATGATGGCAGGGACGTTGGGGTGGATCATGGAGGCTCCGGCTGCGGCGGCGTACGCGGTGCTGCCGGTCGGCGTGGACACAATCACCCCTGGGGACAGCAAACAGGGACTGCCATCAGCACTGACAACCAGGGACTGCTCTGGGGGACACCAACAAATCCCAACCTCACCCCTGGGGACAGCAAACAGGGACTGCCAGCAGCACTGACAACCAGGGACTGCTCTGGGGGACACCAACAAATCCCAACCTCACCCCTGGGGACAGCAAACAGGGCAGGGACAGCAGCTTTAATAACCAGGGATTGATCTGGGGGACACCAACAAATCCCAACCTCACCCCTGGGGACAGCAAACAGGGATTGCCAGCAGCACTGACAACCAGGGACTGCTCTGGGGGACACCAACAAATCCCAACCTCACCCCTGGGGACAGCAAACAGGG
>VZTZ01013577.1:681403-694076 GCA_013400955.1 Drymodes brunneopygia | reverse complement strand
TCTGGGGGACACCAACAAATCCCAACCTCACCCCTGGGGACAGCAAACAGGGATTGCCAGCAGCATTAAATAACCAGGGACTGCTCCAGGGGACACCAACAAATCCCAACCTCACCCCTGGGGACAGCAAACAGGGCAGGGCCAGCAGCACTGAACAACCAGGGACAGCTCTGGGGGACACCAACAAATCCCACTGCTGGAAAAGTGAACCTCTCCCCTTAGATTTCACAGCTCAACTGCAGCCCAACACACACAAAGTGAGAAACTCCCCCCTGACCCTGCCACGTGGTTTCAGAAGTTGCACAAACTCAGGTTACACAATTTTGTAATAGTGACTTTCATTTTTTCTTTAAGGGTAAGAGCTTTAAAGATTAACTCCTGTCGTTCATGAGCTCAGACTGTTTGCCTTCAGCAAATTCCACATATCCAGGCCAATCTTTTCTGAGCTATTTCTTACCCTGAAATACAATACCCCAAAAAAGAGCTACTTGCCCTCACATGCTCATGAACAAAATCTTTCAGCACCTGAAAGCTTCACAGTGGGAATGAACACACCCATTCTTTGCACACTCGTGTTTGCTGTCAGCAGTGAGCTGGAGCTGTTTCCATGAGAGGAAATCCTCCCAAAGCCAGCAGCCTGGCCCTGAGCTGGGAGAGCTCCAGCAGCACTCACCATCTCCCTGAACTGTGGTTATCAGGTGCCCATCCAGAAACACATCCACGTTGGACAGGTAGGAGGAAGGGCCACGATCCACCACGACTTCATTAAGGACCTGCACGACACCAAACATAGCTCCAGGCTGCTGCTGCTGCTGCCTTGGCAATGAAATAACTGGCAAAGCAGAACATGTGTACCAGATCTCCTACAAATTCGTGCTGATTCAGTACCTGCAAATTAAACTCTTTACACTTCTGTCCTATCGAGTGGCAGATAAAGTTTTGAGATGTTAAGAATTAACCCCAGGAGTTGGTCACTAACAACGTGCAGGGTTTTTGTTCTCATTTATAAAAATGTTTGGGGTCTCTCACTTTAGAACTACCACTTTGTTTCCAAAAAAGAAGGAAGATTGGACTCAATCTTGGAGATACTCTCCAGCCTAAACTATTCTGTGAAATTATTTTTACAGTGAAGCACAAGATCAGCATTTGTGACTGCACAAAGTAAGTATGTGCAGCAATTCCTCAGCAAGGACCAGCCCCACACTGCTGGGGGAGACTTTTAATAAAACAAATACAAATTACAAACAATATCTTGTTTGTAAGTTCTTTTGTTGGTTCTTTTGGCTTGTTTTGCCCTCTGACCTGATATTGCATAATTTGCTTGCCCACTTCTTTCTCCAGGTTAGCAGACACCACTCCATTCTCCTCTATCCCATTCTGCACCGTGCTCTTGTCCCTGTGCTCCTTCACCACCTTCACCTTGAGCCTGCTCCGGAGCACGAGAGCTGCATTGCCTGCAGGGACACACAGGGCAAACACACAGAAATGAGATGCTGGCACAGGAAACAACCCCAGCCATGACTAACACACTCTGTGAAATGCCATCCATCTATTCCTGAGCTCTCAACATTCCCAGTTTCATTCCCAGCATAATTGGCTACACTTGGCTGAAGCTCAAAACTGATTTTTAGCAGCAAATCAGCAAAAATCAAAGTCAAATTTCAAGCCAGTGCCTTCCCACTTTTCTCATTATGTAAAAAGAAAATTTCAATTTTAGTTAGACATGATTAAGACTGGAAAACACTGTTGGGCTCATGTGATCTTCAGTAAGACAAAAGCTAAGCTTAAAGAAAATTAAAGCATTAGAAACATGGATTAAAAGATAACATTCTAGAATTGTAAGAGTTTTATCTTTTCAGGAATCTACTTTGGATGCAACTCAAACAACCTCATATTGGAGAAACAAAGAATTTATTTCTTCAAATATTTTATTTGCCTGACTTCTCAGTATTTAAACACTGCACTTCATTTCTATGTTTGGCTACCACTTCACGTAAATTCTACATTATCTTATTCACTCCATAAACCTATTTCTTTTCCTTTACAGAGTAGTATAGAGAGCAGCACTGGATGGGTCAATGCAATGCAAAACTTCTGATAATTTCAGATGCATTTCTCATAATTTCAGATGCATTTCTCATAATTTCAGATGCATTTCTCATAATTTCAGATGCATTTCTCATAATTTCAGATGCATTTCTCATAATTTCAGATGCATTTCTCATAATTTCAGATGCATTTCTCATAATTTCAGATTTCTGTTCATTTCAGATACATTTCTCAAGTCTCAAATCTTAAGGGCCAGCCTAAAAGAGTTGATTAAGAAAAAGTAACAAACACACACCACAACTTGTCCCCTTAAATTTACCTTCTATAACCTGAGTGACTTGGGACTGAAAATTCTCAAAATTAAATGGAGTAAGAAATCCAAGGGATCCCAGATGAAAAGCCATAACTGGAGGTACACTACCCTATCAATAAAGAAAAGAGTTTTAAAGCTACTCAGTTAAAGCAATTCATACTTCAACTAATTGCCTGTAAATATTGTGACTATTGATGAAACTTCAACTGTGCTTAATAAAAACAACACATTTGACATTCTTTTCACGAGGTAAAAAAAGAGGGAACGAGGAACAAAAGACAAATGCTGAATTCAGCAACAAGGGGGGGGGAAAAAAGAACTTTTAAATACTTCCAAAAGAAAAGGTTTATGGGTCTATTTCCCATAAGAACCAACCTGGAAAAGTGAAGAAGCATAAAGTAAGGTCCCATCTCCTCCCAGGCATATGATAAAGTCTATCTGGTTGGAGATATCATCATAGTCTAGGAGCAACATTGAAACAAAAAGTTTTGAATTGAATTGTATCCACAACCTTAATTTCCTACCAAAAAATAGGAAGAAAAATTATAGACTCCAGCATGAAAACATTTAATCAGAAACATTTAAAAAAACCACAAATAAGATGTAACAACTATTTATAAAAGACACATTAGTTTAACAAACTTGGCCCAATGACTAAAAAACCACCAAGATAAAACCCAATATACTCCAACTGTCCTTTCAAGAAATCATTTCCATACCTTCTCTGAAAGTGCAAAATTTCTTCTTCACTGGTCCAAAATTCTCATCATTGGCTATAGCAGGGTCTTCCAATACCTTTTTTTCTACATACACTATCATATTGTTCTCCTGAAGAGAGAGAAAATAAATTGTGAGGAACCTCCCAACAACACACTTGATTCTCTCCATAATTCCCATTAATTTAAGACATATAAATAATATTTCACAGCATTTGCTGGGTGTTTTTAATGTGTGATCTGAGCCTAATGAGAACTTTGCAGCATGCACAGATCATTTAATAAATTAAAAGCTGCAATATAGATTACATGATACAGCAACACTGCTGTGTTTGCTCAAGGCTTAAACGTTTAAGCTTTTTATATCCCATTCCTGTAATTCAGAACTGCAAACAGAATGGAAGTTTCTACTTTTATAGTTTTAGTTTTAAGCTTCACACTGATCTTAACTTCTGCAAATTTATACCCACAGCCAGGGCAGTGGGTATCAAGATTTGACTGCATAAATTCTGCACAGAATCAGCAGCTGGAGAGAGTTCAGGTGCTCATTTGTATTTTCTCACCTCAGTAAGGTACACACAGAGCTCTTTGAAGGGCTGCAGCAGACTGGCATCACGGATCTTCTTAATCACAAGGACACTCTTGGGAGGTTTGTTCCATGTCAACCGCTGGCTTGCTGGGTCCTGAATGTGCCTGGGGGGCAAAAAAGGCCCCAAAATCACCACATTTTGGTCTGACACCTTTCTGACCTGGTAAAAATCCATCCTCCAGCATGGAGAACACACAGCCCTACACAGCAGGCAGGGAAAGGCAATAATTCACATTGCAGTGATGGTTCTGTGCTTTCCCAGAGCAGGTGATAACCCAGAACTGATAATCCTGGTCCCTGCTGCCCTGTGAAGAGCAGGGACCTGAACAGGAGCACCACAAAAGCTCTCAGATCAAGTTCTTCAACTGACTGACACCACAGTGCTGCTTCCCTCTTGAGTGCTGACTCAAAGGAGAAACCCTCAGAGGATCTGAAAAAGCCACAATGTAATTTTTCTCCCCATCCAATACTCTAGGTCAAACAGCTTAATGTAAATTTAAAACTCATTTGATTTCAGTGTTCACATTTGCTATACAAATACAGTAGAAACCAAAGGTTAATGCAGGGCTCTAGTATCAATAATGCTAACAAGAACTAGAGATTGCAGCACTGAATAAACCCAGAACCAGCACCAACTTCACTCAAACAAAAGCTGTTCTGCCTGTTTCAGCTGTACTCACCAATTCCATGCAGTTCTACTGAATGAAAAATCATTCATAACTTGCTTTAAGATCTTCATGTTTCTTTCCAGGGCTCAGGCAAATGCAACAGTTCCAAAAAACTAAAAGGCTGAGGCGTTTATCACTTATTAATAACTGCAACCTCAGAAGAACACATTTTTCTCTGAAAATATGTTTTTTTTCTTCTATTGAAGATTTCAATCTGTTTCAATAAAAAGCTGTGAGGCTTTATAGAAAAATCTTGTGTAAAACTTGTATTCCAGATCTTCAAGGCAAGATTTCATAAGGAAAATCCCATTTAAAAAAAAATTCACAGGGATTTGATTTCCCCTTCTCTCATGAGCACAAGCCCCTGATCCTTTTTTCATTGAGTATTCATTCAACTCTTCTGCTCATCAAAAAACAGATTAGCAAGGTCTAGAGCTGCTGCTTGTATTGAAAGAGACACCCAACCTTCCCTAACTTAAGCCTGCACATAAAAACTACAATTTTCTGTTAAAAATAATCCCTCCAGTGAGAAGAGCTTAACAAAATTTCTGAGTGCAGAGTAGAAAAAACACCAACAAGGTTTTGCTTGTTTCTAGAAACCACAAAACCTCGAGTGTAGTAAAGGTAATTTACAATTTGCTTTTGCCTTCAGCAGCCCGAGGGCAGCTCTGCTCCCAGCCCTGCCTGCCCAAGCTTTTTCCTGGAACAATCCCATCCCTGTCCTTATATCCCTGTGCTGGGCCAGCCCCTGGGAGGAGCAATGCCCAGGTCAGGTGGGTAAACACAACCTGGGCTGGCTCTTTCAGCTGCCCTGCAGCACCCCAGGGCTCCTTACAGCACCCAGGGAGAACGAGGAAGCTCTGAGCTGCCAAAGGGAGGGATTTGTGTCACACCTTCCCAGGAAAGGGTTGGATATCACCAGGGAGGTTTCAGTCTACAGAGGTAGAGATTTGGGCAAATAAATATTGACTGCAGTATCTTACTTTTAACTGGAAGAGCAATTAAATAAAACTTTTTTTAAAGGGGAAAAAAAAAAAAATCACGGAATGGTTTGGGTTGGAAGGGCCTTAAAGCCCATCCAGTCCCACTTCCCACCATCTCAGGTTGCTCCAAGTCCTGTCCAACCTGGCCTTGGACACTGTCAGGGATGGGGCAGCCACAGCTTCTCTGCCCCAGGCCCCCCCAAAACAGGGAGCACTACCTTGGTTAAACCCTGAAATTCCTCACCTGGCCAAGTCAAGACTCATTCATTAAGTATAAAACACCTGCTGTAGAAAGCAACACTTCGTGCCACCCAGCCAACAAAATCAAAATGTTTATGTGCCCACTAAGCAGAAACCAGCCCTTATTTTCACTTTTAACAGCAGTCTAAAATCAAAGTTGCCTTAACTGAAAGTACCAGAGACCAAACACAAAAATTGGAAGTACAAATTCAAACATCAGCACCGAGAGGGAGAAGGCTTCCCTCAGATTTCACACCACACAGAACAATTCCTCTTCTTCCCCTTGGGGTGCCCAGAAAAATTTTTGTTGGGTTGGAAATAGGAGAGTTGCCATTTTAGACACCAAACAATGGACTGCAGACCGTGCCTACTTGGCAAATCTGACCCCAGGATGGCAATCAGACAACGTGAAAATCTCAAAATATCAGGTAAAGCACAAACAATGCTGATCAGGGGGTGAAAAAAGTGGAATCAGTAGAAAAGCAAAGAGGTTTTCCTTGCCACAGAAGGAGCACAGTGCCACTGATGGGCTGAGTACTCACATAATCGTTTTAGGATTCTGCAGCATGCAGGCCTTTGGTCCAAACGTGGTCACTGGGCATGGTCCATGCAAGGAACGTGTTCTCCTGAGGGCACAGAAAATAATCAGTGAGTAAGAGAGATGTGGTGCCAAACTGGCTGCTCAAACATCAAACCCACCTCTGAACCAGCTGCACAAAAGCAATACAGGGCAAAGTGCATTTCTTAAACCTACGTGATGCTTCCAAGGCAGGGCAATTTTACAGATCAGCTCTCACATTTCCAGTGGCTGCATCAGCTCCTAAGTGACACCAGATTCACTGCTGCAGGCACAGGAACAACACTTTCATTCCGTGCTTCTTGAAGCTCTACACCTTATCTGAAAGCACTGAATCTGGTATAAATACAGCTAGAACAGCCCAGTGAGTGCTCTTCCCCTCACTGAGGGCAGCAATCTGCAGACACTGGGTTTCCCAGTGTGTTCCTGGACAAGCATTTACAAGGAGTTCTCCAACACCTTCAGACGTTTTTGGCCATGGTCACGTCACAGAGATGTGTGTCTTGGTCATTTAAACACCCTTAATAAAACAATCAAATTTTTCAACTCTAAGGTACATAGAGATTTCTATCTGCAGTATCAGGCTGCAATTTTGAACAGGTTGAAAAAAAATTGCTATTTTCCTCCATTTATTTCTCTAATAAGATCTTTGTCTTCAGATAAACAGGGGATTTGAGGTGTCATATCCTCAAAATTGAACCTCACCAGCACACAGGGTTATTCCTGGCTCTAGGATGAGATTATCTGGAGAAAGTCAGAATTTTTCTGCTTCACGTCCCTCCCACCTCCTCCAGCAAAGCTGGAACTGGGAGCAAAACTTGCTCAAGTCATGGAACTGTTGGAGCATTATGTGAGTGCTATTAGAGTTATTCCATTATAAAGAAGGGGGAAACGTTTCTTTCCTGGTCTTAATTCAATCACATCTTCTTGTAACAATCACCACTGCAGTGCCTTCTATTGTGTGTTACAAAGTAGCTCAGACCAGCCTGATGACTCACTCCTAGAGCTAAAAAAACCCTCAGAAATCTAATCAAAATCAAAACCAGATCACAGGTTAAACATATAATTAAGGAACAATAGCAACATCTTGTTTGCTCCATGCCTAATAAAATATGCAAGTCCAAGATTTGAATTCCAATTAAAAAGAAACAGAATAATTTCTTTTTCATCTGTAAGTCCAGGCATGACTGACCAAGTCAGATAAGAGCATTACTAAGTGTTTTATAAAAACTTTACCTTATTTATATTAAAACAGAAAAATGAGCAAGGACTGACATAAAAAGAGATTAATAATGTGTGTGTCAATACAGGCAAAGGGATGATAAGTCTTTATCTACTTGTGAACAATTAGCCTTGGAATTAGGGTAGTTAAATAACAGCCTGGCAGCATCACCTCCCACTTCTTGCTCCACTCCAGCTTCTCCCAGATAACTGTAATTTTTGCCTTCTCCCAACACGGGTCATTATTTGATGCCACTCCCAGTAATGGGCCAAACTCTGTTCCCATATGAAGCATTAAATATCCAAGTCCGACCTTCGAGACATTCCAACAAAGTTTCCTCTACAAGCCCTAATTAATAACTGGTGTTAATTTTCTGAGATTTCACCTGGTTTTAATAGTGCTCAATAAAGTGATGAGTGAACAGAATTTGAAGTTATTCGTGGTCAGGCTGCCTTTGCTAAGAATGAGCAGCAATGCCCTGGAAATTATACATCTTTTAGGGAAATCTACTTATCAGTTCCCAGCAGCTGGGCAGCCACCTCGAGCTGAACACCACAGAGGAAGGCTGAGAGCAGCACTTCCTGACAGCCTGCAAAATGCCTTGAGACAATTTAGCTCTGAAGTGAAGACAGTGAATGACTGCAGAGCATCTTAATGAAGGAAAATCTCGGAAGCAATTACCTTGATTCAAACCCACAGCAGACAGAGCACTTCTGGCTGAAAAAGCAGCTGTTCAGCCAGGAAATAATACACAAAAATTTACGTCTCATGGTCTTCTACGCAGGTTGACTGAAAGGTTTTAGACAAGGGGAAAACCAACATTTTTACAGCACAATTTAAACATCAAGCCTCATATATTAACCATACACACATCATCAGAGCTACAGCAGAGCACAGCCCTCAGAAAACACTCCCCAAAAGCATCAAATACACAGAACTGCACACACAGAGCAGGTATTTTCCTAACCTTTCAAGGCTTTTCGTTTGCCTCCCTTCACCACAAAGCCACCCCCTGTGCTCTTCAGCTTCACCCATGTGAGCTCTTGCCTCCCAAGAACATTCCTACCAGCAAAGCAGGAGCTCTGAGCAGGAACTCCAGCTGCTGAGCAGCTCCCTTGTGGCTCAGCCCGTGCTTTAGGAACAGTCCCAGCACGAGGAAGGTGAAGTCCTGCTGTGCCTCCCACAAGATCAAGACACGGCACTGCCCCTGCCTGCTGTTCAATATTTACTGCAGGTCCAAAGATCACTAAATCAGAAGTCCTACCCACCCTGTCCACATGACAGGAGCCTTGCAATGAGATCAGAAATCTGGCTCAAAAAAAAAGGAGGGGTGTTTCTCAGTGCTCTGAAACCATCTGCAAACACAAGGTTACTTTTTGCTGTCTCACGCGTAACCCAACACACAGGTTTTTAACACACAGCACTAAAGCTCTGGCTTGAGCTTTTGTAAAAGTCTGAAGAATTGTCTCTACTGTTGACTGATTATTTTTTGGAGACTGTGAGTTCTGCCAGACACCTGTTGTGACAAGCCAGGAGATTTTGATGATGAGTCTGCTCTTAGTCAACACCCCACCTTCAACTCCCCATCTTCATTTTGAACCTTCCGAGGCACACTTTAAGAACCCCTCAAGCCCATACTAAAAAAATACTAGAATCTAAATAACTTAATATATTTTACCACCAAAGGGAAGAAGCAGGGGCCTTACCTGAATTCTTTGGTGCTTCCAAGGGCTGGTGAAGCTGACAAACTCCGTGACTTGGCTCGGCCCCGGCTCGTGCTGCCCCACTCCTCATCGTCGTGGCACGCTGAGCAGTGGTAGGCAGAGTCTGAGCTCCCGTCAGCCTTGCTGGCACACAGCTTCTCCCGACTCATCTCCATCCTGGAGCTGAAGGAACCTCAGCCACAGAGAAATTCAATCCCTGCCACGGAGAGGGAGAGGCAAAATCTCAGTATTCGCAAAGGTAACAGAACTCCCGTTTAAATTCAAATTATGGTTTCAGCTGCCTCGAAGAAAAACCAAAGCTTTGCTAACACAATCCCCTCTTCTCTCAGTAGATAACATGCTGAACATCAAAAAATTACTGCAGTTGTGCTTAACATGAAGAAATTCCTGGAATTGTCCCGAGGATAAGCACTGCTGCCAAGATGAGCCGGTGCTTTGAGCCCTTTCCCTGCTTCCTGCAGCTCCTGCTCTGTGATCAGCACTGCTGACCAAGGTGGAGTTTTCCCAGTGCCCCCACAGTGGTGGAAGTTCTTCAAGGTAATCAGAAGTTCCTGGAATTAAAAATAATCAGTGTGTTCCCAGACTGAGAAGAGGCTCAGTACAAAGTTGTTTCATGACCAGCAGAGATTCGTGTCTTCAGTTACATAAGAGATAAAATTAATTTCTTTTAGATATTGAAAAGAAAGAAAATATTTAAATATGTGCCAAGGAATCAAGGCTCAAGAAAAACTATAAAGTCTCCTATTAGGTAATACAGATATTGAACAGTTAAAACAGAATAGTCTGAGAGCAACAAGAAAAACCCTGTCAAATAATGCAACAGAAATAACCTTAATAAGCCTCAGCTTTGGACAAAAAAGAAGTTAATACCAAGCTGAGAAGAGACAAAAACAAGTTGGAGGACGATACCTAAGTTCTTAACTCATTTTTGATTAACTGGGGAGATGGTCCAAAACAAACAGGACAAAATAAGGACAAAATAAGGACAAATGTGCAGTATTTCAGTTCCACGAACAACCAGAACAAATGCAAAATAAACGGCTCGTTAGAACACAGCTTTGCAGAAGTAAAAAAATCTCCAAAACCAAAATAACCCAAACTTGAAATAACTGCAGAAGTTCTAGAGATCTGTTGTGCAAGTTCTCATCACTACTTGAAGCAAGCAGAGAAGAAGCCTTATCAGAGTATAAATAGAAACCAACTTTCAGTGGATGAACAAACACTAAACTATAAACAAATAGTATCCAAGTGAGTGCAGCCCAGAGGAACAGCACATTCCTCAAGTCAGTTCATTCCAACGTGGGGGGGAAATGTTGGTTTAGGAAAAATCTGCAGATGTTTTTTCCAACAGTTTCATCGCTTTGGATGAACATCCCACCTTACCCTGCAGAGAGAGGAACTAAACATTGCTGCAACCATGAAAGTGGACTTTGGCTCTGGGAAATCACCCCACAATGAGGATATCTGGGGGAAAGTCCCCACAGGATGGCAAACCCCACAATTTCACCAGCACCCCAACTTGCAGCCAACAAAACCATCAATAAAGTGCAGCTGTAATTTTAGACTCATTACTAAATTAGACAGCACCACCACCTAATCAAATTAGAAAGTGCTTTTGCTCCTGCTGTAGCTCAGGCTCACCCAAGGAGAGCACCACTACAAAGAGGTGCAATTACTGCCAGCCATTAATGATTTATAGCATCCTGCCCTTGGAAAGGTATCAATGTTTAGCTGGCGGTTACTCATTGCTGTGTCACCTGTGACCATGACTTGGGAAGCAGCCATTGCAACAGATCTGCAATTTTGTCCAGCTAAGATTAGCAAAATGTACCTCTATTTTTAGACAATTCAAGTTGATATATAAATTTTGTGCCCTTTGGTTGAGTAAGGGAGGCAGAGAGCAATAATTTATGTAATAAGCAAGATGTGGCTCCATGTGACTTTGACTGAAGAATGTTCATCTGACAGATGCTGACAGTAAAGAAAATCAGATTAGCACAAAACTGGGAGTAAGAAGTGCACAGACCTACTAAATACAGCCTAAGAACTTGATATTCCCTGCATGTAAGACTTTCCAATTCAGGATGTTTTAACTACTGCTTACACCCTGTACTGTTTAATTAACATTCCCTCACAAGACCTTTATTGAATAAGCAGACTTGACATAAGACAAAACTGCCACCGAACAGCTTCCAGGATTGGATCCAAAAAACTTTTAAGGACACGGTAACAAACTAATGAAAAGGCTGCTCTGTTTTAAATCACGTCCAAAATAAAAACAACACAAGAAAAACAAGTATTTCAATGTCCAACACTGCAGAACGAAGGACAACGGAGAAAATGTCAACTTCTAATATTAAATACCCATGATGGTGACACAGCAGCCAGGTGAATCACCTCTCACACACATCCAACTCCAGTTTTATTGTAGTTTCCCATTTTTAATTTCACTGAATGTACCTCTGAACAAGAACTTCCCAAGGGTTTCATCAAACCACCTTTACACAACCCCATGACATCCTCCAGAGGAGCTGCAAGGCTGCAAATCACCCAGGGATTTAATTTTATTTTATAACGACCATGCTTGTAAGCTGTTCTTTCATAACAAACTTTTCCTGCTAAACGCCCTGCCCTAAATGATCCTGGTTAAAGGATTACTGCAGGGTCCATCCTCACAAAGTCCTCACAGTGTTTTAAGCCACCTCCGAGGCTGCAGCATTTACACTGATTTCTTAGCAATTATATCAGTAATTCAAAATTCATTTGGTAGTTTATTATCAGCTTTCTTTTAGGGTATAAGAGGACAATGTTCTAACCAAAACTGCACCTCTTGTCCCACCGCTACAGAGCACTGTGTGCTTGTTCACTGTGCTCTGTGGAGCTTTTTTTGTTGTATTTTGCTGAAGAAAGCACTCCAGCAGAGGCTACATGCCTATGACTCTATCCCTAAGGCACTAAACCCCCTCTCAC
The DNA here is from genome assembly GCA_013400955.1 of Drymodes brunneopygia. NCBI lineage: Eukaryota > Metazoa > Chordata > Aves > Passeriformes > Petroicidae > Drymodes > Drymodes brunneopygia. Next base: position 682,025 of record VZTZ01013577.1, on the reverse strand, counting down.
ACCCACAAAAAATAACGAACTCTGTCACACAGACAGAACTTCATATTCCAGTGTGCCTGCAGAAAACCAAAACCCCTATTAGAACCCAGCAGTCTGACAGCAGCTGCAATTTTAGGTTTTGATTACACACCCAAATGCTATTTCCACCAAAAACCAGGCAGTATGACCATCACGTGTGCACGGCCCAGGCAAAACAAGACCATTTGTTAACCCTCTGCCAACCCTTCCTCTCCGGAACCCCGACACGGACGGGGCACGAACCCCCCAGAGCCAGGGCCGGACCCTCGGGGGGCAAGCAGCGGGGCTGGCCCGTTCTCCATCCCTGCGGGAAGGGCTATCCCGCCTCGGGGCTGCCCATGAGGATCCGCAGCCAGCCCGGAGCCCGCGGAGGGACCGGGGTGCGGGCACTTGGGACGGCGGCCCGAGCGGGGACAACGACCGGGCAGGGGACACGGGGACACGCAGCGGGAACACGCACCGGGGCCAGACATGGGGCAGGGGACACAGGGACGGGCACCGGGGGGACAGAGGGACGCGCACCGGGGCCGGGCACCGCGTTCGCGCACCGCGGACACCCGCACCGCTCCCCCCTCAGGGCCGCCCGTCCCGGCCGCGCCGCCCC
>VZTZ01013577.1:632649-680960 GCA_013400955.1 Drymodes brunneopygia | reverse complement strand
TCTCACACCTCCCCAGCCACCCCACCCCCCCCACCTCTCACCACCCCATCCCTCCAACCATCCCATTTCCCACTATCCCACACCTTCCACCTCCAGCCATCCCATCCCTCCAACCATCCCTGCAGCCATCTCACCTCTCACCATCCCATCTCCCANTGCGGGTTCGGCGCCGGGGAGTTGGGTGGGCTGTGGGTGTGTAGCGGCCGCCTGAGTGGCCGGCAGCGCGTCGGGTTAGACCCGCGTTAGGTGCCGGTGGGGGATATGGGCATCGGACAGCTCCAGGCAGCGCACAGCCCTCACACCGCCTCACACCACCGAACCATCACACCTCCGCATTCCAACCATCTCACCCTCTGAACGCCTCCAGCTTCCAACCATCTCACACATTCAGCCATCTCCCACGTCCAAANCATCCCATCCATCTCCCACCTCCCCAGCCATCTCACCTCCATCGTGCCCTCTCAGGGCAGGCACAGACTGCACCATCCCCTCGTCTCCCTCTGCCTTTTGCCCTCCAGCTCACACCCCGCCCTTTGCCGAGGGTGTGGCTGTTGGCACACACTTCCCTCACGCCCTGCTCATATCTCCCTACAATACCTGTCACGAACTTCTACCTCAGTCTGAGCTTTCATCATCAGGTAAATGCCCTTTCTGGCACAAAACTGACAGCACATGCCACTTTGTGAGGATCACTCGATCTCAGGTACAGATATAAAGTGGTGAAATGTAAGAAACCATTTTCCAGTCTGTACTTGATCTGAAAAAAACAAAAGGTTTTGGTACCTTGAAATCATCAGGAGCTTTGTCACAAACTCCAACAGAGGTAGGATCAAGCCCCTGGATGGATGCCAGCAAGAAAACAATTCTTCAGTTACCAAACTCATCAAGTTTTGTAATTTCAAAATCACATCTTCTGCCAATGCTAATTTTAAGATGCCTCACTCACACATGAAGCTCACTGGATTAAACACCGGGATGAATCCACACATTAAGAGCAAGTTACACCATTTGATAATGTGGCAATTGGGGATTTCTTCTTCTTCTTCTTCTTTTATGTAGCAATTTGTTTTTGGGGAACCAGGGAGCTGTAAATAACTGATGGTCACTAAAGGCTGAAAACAAACATGAAAAAGAGGAAGCAGTTGCAGGATGTGGGAAAATACCACTGACCATGTTACACCACTCCTGAAAGTCCAGGGTTTTGAGCCAAAATTTCTCTTTAGTCCTTCATTCCAGAGTCCAATGTGCAAGAAATTAAAGCAACAATACCCAGCTCTGTGGGGTTAATGATACCTCAGAGTCTCAAATGTCTTTAATGTGCTGAAAGGGATTCTCAAAGTGTAAAGGGACACCAGAACACGACACCAGGCAGGAATTCAGCTTTGGGGAGTCAAAGCATTGCCCTGAAACCTGAAGTGAAAAACCATCCCAGGAGAGATGCTCAGACACAGAAACTCTGCCAGCCACCACTCACTGACCAAGGCTGGCTCTGGGGGTGGATCCTTCCAAATCCATCAGGGTGAAAGTGATAAATCCCCACTAGAACCACGACAATTTACGTTGGCTGCTCAAAAATAAAACCCTTTGAGTGGCAGGTTGTTCTTCCCACAGCGCAGCGACTTCCCCGTGGTTGCTCAATATTTTGTAAGAGGCCTGAACTCTGCAGCACGAGGAGCTCTTATCCCTGGTAATTGGTGGAGATAAGACTGCTAAGCAGCTGAGCCTGTCCTATTTATAAAAGGGCTGCAGTTAAAACAGCAGCTCTGAGCTGGGCAAGTTCAGCAGCGACCTTGGGAGCTCTGCTTGGGTGTTGGGATGAGTGTCCTGGGCTGTGACAGCTCTTCCCTCCACAGACTGCAGGGACAGGGCAAACAGAGGAGTTTTGGGTCCCTTTTGGGCCTGTCCTCCCTGACACCATGAGCAGAACGCTGTAGCTCAGCACTCTAAGCCAGGTTGTGCTTCCTTTCCCCCACGAAAGGAAACAAAGAGAAATGTTGACAGGAACTTGAGAAATGAGCACAAAAACAATCTGCCTTTTTTTTTCTACTGGGGCTCTCAGTTCATAGAAATGACAACAACAAAAAAAGATAATTTCACAAAAATTCTGCTGTTTGACAACTTGCACAGATGTGCCTGGTACAGAGAGGCTCTGTTCAGCCTCCACCTACACCCCAAACCTACCTCCAGCAGGAGGCATTTCTACTGAGCAGGAAGCAATTAGCAAAGTGTCTCTATTAACATCTAACAGGGTTGAAGAACATGGCTCTTACCTCTCAACCTTAATTTTCAAACAGCCTCTGATGACTCAGAATTCCTGAGGGATCACAAGAAGTAAAAAGGTACCACCAAAGCCTAAATTCTGATGAAGATGGTGGCACGTGAATGTGACAAATAAATTATTTCTCAATGGTCACACACTGACACAGAGACAGGGAAATGCTTTTCATTATTCAGGCTGATTACCAACACCTCCAATCATTATGTAAATGTCATTGTCCCAATTTTGAGGCTGAACTACATTAATTGACTTGCATAAGGATTAATAAATCTGAGGTGTTTGGGAGTGTTGGCCTGATACCCAAACTCCATCCCCAGATCGTCTTTGACAGTGTCAGGATATGACTGAGAGCTGCTGGCAGCCAGGAGAGGAAAGTTAGGTGAGAGAAGTGGAGAGATTTTGGAGAAATCCAACATGAAAAGGAGCATCCAAATATGCAGCCAAGAAAGGAAAGTTAGGCGAGAGAAGTGGAGAGATCTTGGAGAAATCTAACGTGAAGGGGAATATCAAAATATGCAGCCAGGACCTACCTCCTGTCTTGACCAGGATGTAGAGAAAGAGAGACTTGAGATTCAGCTTGGGGTGTTTGGGAGGTGCTCTGAGTCTCCCTGAGTGACTCACAGACTCTGCTTTTCTGCCTTTAAAATGGATAAAAAAATTACTGTCCTCTTTATCAGTCTTGTCAGGATTGTAATCTCCCTGACACAGGAAATGCGTCTTGCACACGCCCAAGAAGCATTCTGAATTTGATGGGTTTCTACTTGTAAATAAAAAGAATTTAAAAACTGGTTTACTTATCACATCATTTCACTGTTCCCAGGAAAACTAGTGATTCTTTTGAGTTCACAACAGATTCTTTTTAGGAAAGCAGCTTGATGAACTGGAAAATTTAAAAGCTTCTGGTTGCTTCAGTTTCCCAAATGCTTCTGCGAGCACAGTCCTGCAGCACTGGATTTTAAACCAAGTTACCAGAGAGATGTGCTGCCCAGAGGAATGAATTCTGTTTTCTGTAGGATCCCTCTAAAGCCAAACACCCCTTAAATCTTTGCTAGGCTAAACTTTCACACTGGCAATGTCGACGTTGTCTGCAATTCTGAGTGGAGAGGCTGAAAGCTCTTGGTTTTGTGTAAAATACCTTTGCTTTGGGGAGGCCTGGGAACTGCAGTGGCTTCCTGCCCACAAGCCAGCAGTGCTTGCAGCATCTCTGGCAGAAGAGAGGCCAGAATTCCTCACAGAACTCCAGCTCTCAGTATGTCAAGGAAAAGGGCTCATTTCTGTCACCTGGGCTATCATCAGGACACACCCCAACGCCATCACAAACTGCTCTGAGATACTGAAATTGCCACTCCAGCTGCCAGTTGGCCCCTGATAGTGGGGGACTGGTTCTTCTGGGGCCTCTCCCTGCCAGAAGACACCCAAGTCGAGCGAGCAAGATAAACACCCTGCTGGAAGAAGGGAGGAAGTTGGGTCACCAGCTTTCATAACTGCCCAGGCTTTGCAAATAGCCTGGGGAGTGACAAGAGTGAGGTGGTTCCTCTGCACTGGATTCCTCTTTGTTGTCACATGTCACCGGGCACTGGCAGCTGTGGAATGGGCTGAAAGAGCAACAGGCACAGTTCAACAGGTGACAGGAAGAGTAAAATGGTCAAGCCCTGTTTTTGTTACTGGCAAAGGAAAGAATGATCTCTGCAGGCTCTGCACAGGTGTGAAATACCATGTTCTTGTTCCAAAGGGAATAAAGATAGTGGGGGGCTCATTCTTTTGTCTGGGCTGCCACAGCAAAACCTTCTCCCAAACCAGCTGGCTCAGAGCCCTTGGAGCCCTGCAAACACATCCATCCTGCAGGGAGCCTGATCCTTGTTAGCTCAGCAGGAGTTAACACCAATTTCTGCTCTCAGAGCCACCAGGGAGCCAATCTGCAGCTTGGCCATTACCAAAAATTTCCTTGCAGCTCTCAGACGCTGCAGTTTTAAGTTCAAGAGCTTTGTTGTCCCCAATCAGCAAAGTCACTGCCATCACCTCACTGGGTGGCTCTGCTCCTTGCAGTCGTTTGCTTATCAAACACTCCACCCTTGTATTCAATACTGGTTAAAACCCCCACAAAACAGGCCAGGGATTTAAAAAGCTCATCCTCTGTTATTTTTTCTTGTAAATGAGGCTCTTTATTCCTTCAGCCTTCAGGTTTGTGCTGCCCTGTGAGTTATTTGATAGCACAAGAGAGAATTCTGACCAGTGACTTGATATTACCAGGACACTTTTTCTTTTTTTTTTTTTTAATTTTAGTTTTCTTGTTGAGAAACCTGAAATCTTGATGGAAGATCTTCAAAAGTAAGTGCCTGGATCCAATTTGCTGATGAGGATCAGATGGAGCTTTTCACCAGGAGGAGAGTCAAGCTAAGGCCAGTGCCAACACAACGTGGACTCGAAGAGACAGAATTAATGCTTGGAAAGAATCTTTGCAAAGGGAAAAAATTAAATCTAATTCTGAAAACAGAAACATCAAAACAGTTGATATGATCAGGACAACACAAACACAGAGGAAATCAGTCTGGAATCCAGAAGCTTCAGTGCAAGGTAGGATTAATTCTGGATATGAGCCTTACGTCACACTCTTGTGACTGTCAAAAACAGAAATGAAAAGAGACTGGTCTCTGCCAACTTTTGGTTCATTTGCATCAGAATTCTCTATAGCCCAGCATTATTAACTTCTTCTTTTCATGTATTCAACTCCCTTGTATTTTGCAGATGCTCAGATCACAGATGCAGTTGAAAACCTTCCCATTCACCCCCTTTGTTCTAATTCTCAGAAAGGTGATGCAGATATCCTTTGCCTCTGCACAAAAGGAAATATACCTCCCCAATACCCCACGTTAAAAGAACAGCCTGCACTGTAGTTAAATGATCCTTTTTCTTCACAGAAAAGAGCAGGGTAATTTTTCACATGAAAGAATGAGACACTCAGGAGCTCTGCACCTGCATTTACAATAGCCTGGGTAAAATTACTGGTCCTGCTGCCTCAGACAGAAGGCTGAGAGTAACTATGGCCCCCAGTGAAGCCTGTCCTTTCCCCAAAACATTTTATTAGAAAAAGTACCAGAAAAAAAAAAAAAGCACCAGTCTGTTCTGGTAGGACTGGTTTGTTCTCATGGTTGCTAACTAGCTACACTCAGACACCCATTTACCTTCCCTCTTCATTCACAGATGATTTTCCTAATTCTGCGGCCAGGCAGCTATTTTAAAAAACTGCAAAAAATCACCCAAATATCATCCAAAATAAGACCTATGCACATTGCCCTCTCCCAGCAGAGCTGCCTCCACCTCATTCCCCTCCCTCAACTATCTCTTCCTTTAAAACTGCTTTTTCTGAACCCAGCAGGTACCTTTTAGCTCCCCGTAATTTCCAGTTTCTCCCTGTACTGCCGGAGAACAAACTTTCCATGATTCCCAGAGCTGGCAGTGCTCCCCACTCACCATCAAAGATTCCCAGGCTGATCCTGGATCCTGCTTGTCCTTCCTGTTTTGTCCCTGAGCATCCACCTGTTGTGAAAGAAAACGCTCAGCAACCAGGTCAGTGATGTCACGTTTACAAATCTGTGACTGAGCAACTCCCAGCCACAGGAAAACAGGAACTGGGGATTGTCATCCTGCTTTTTGCAGGGTTCCATGGTTGTCATTTTGCAGTAGAAGTTCCCATGCATTTTCTATAAACACAGTCCTTGTTTTCCTAACTGGCCAAGATTGTTTTAAACTTTTAGATTGTTTTTCATTCCTTTCCCCTGGGGCAGAGAAAGATGATTGACCATGTCTTTATCCTGTGAACTTATAGAGGTGGTAACCTCTTTCACCAATCCATGATTGTCTTAAGAAAGATATAAATGAGAGAATAAAGAAGGGCAGGCCTTTTGGGTGGTGCTGCCTGGTGATTGAACTGCTGCTCTGGAGCCTGAGTGTTTCTGTCATAGCCAGCAGTGCAACAGGGGATCCCTGAGGGGGTCACACATTCCTCAGGCTTGGTTTTATCCGTGTCACATCCAGCTGCAGCCACCTCTCAGGGCTGGGCAGAGATGCTCAAGCCATGGCACACACAGGGTCATGGGGACCCTGTCACACCTCTGTCCCCAGGGCAGGGACACCCTGAGGCTGGGACACAAGGGGCTGCTCATCACAACCCTAAACCCTGCTCCAAACCCCACACAGAGCTGGGCACTTCTTGGGGTGTCCTGAGTACTCCCACTGAGCCTGTCCTGTGTTCCTCTGGAGTGCTGGAAACCAGGGAAGAGCTGCTGTCAGAACGGCAGCAGTGCCCTCTGCTGCTTCTGCCATCAGGCAAAGCGCCTCACCGAGGCTTTAATTAAACTCAGGAGGTTTTAATCAAGCTCAGAAGGTTTTCAAACACCCAAGATGAACCTTTTCCCTGAGCTCAGTAACGCTGCTCCCACGCCCTCTGGGAGAGCACAGCCAGGGCAGCTCCATTTTGTTTTTCCCAGACAATTCCCTGCAGGTCATTTTTAGATCTGTTTGGAACACACAAAAATTGGGTTTGCTGCTCCTTTACACATTGATTAGTACAGAGGAAATAATTCCTCCTCATCCTTACTTTATGTCTGTAAATGAATGCAGAAAATTCTCACTTGACCCTGTGAAAGCCAAGAGGGCCGGAAGGATGTGGCAGGAGGTGCTTTGATGGTTTTACAGAAATATTGTCTGTAAGTATTCCCTGACAAGAGCAGCTGTCCATCCCCAAACCACTAAAGCACAGCGTGCTCTGGGGGGCATCTTTGCAGCTATGAATAATGGATTGGGGAAATTCTGGTGTTTGCTCACTGTGTTCCATCAAAGTGGCCTCTCAGCACGAGATTTAAACTACTCGCCAGTGCCATATATTCCTATATTATATAAATTTATCTATTCATAATTTCTCCCATATTTTCCCAGCCCATATTTTGGTGTCTCTTTTGCCCCTTGGGCCAAGCCTGGACGTCGAGAAAGACCTTTGTATTTCCCTTGTGGATCACTGGGACCAGTTCCCCGGCCAAACTGGGCGCCAGCACCAGGTGGCAGCAGAAGCCGCAGCCCCGTTCTCTCTCTCACGGACACGCTCTCCAGAAAACAAAAAAAGGCGAATTTTGTCCCATTATCCAGCACCACAGCAGGTTTGGTGCGGTTTTCCCGCTCCTCATGGGAAGATTCCTTGCCAAAGGAGGCAAATCCGGCAGTTATTGATCGGTTATTGATGAGCAGCATCTGTTCTGTGTGGATACAAACGTCCCAGCACGGGGCAAAATCCACTGCTAAAAAGCTTCTGATGAACTTTAGGGTCTCGTTCCCTGCACCTCGTATTTGTTTCCTTCTATAAAATCAGGAAATTCAAGCACAGTTTGTCAAACATCCCTCTGAACCCAAAATTTCAATGCAAGCGACCAGAAATCAAATTATTTTGCTGTAATTAAGCTGATGGTTAATTACATAGTTATGACTAGAGGCTGGAAGTCAGCCCCCAAATGTCACACAGGCCTAGGAAAAGCAGCATTTGATGCTCACAGCAGCTGAGCACTCATGCAAGGAGAGCTCCTAAATAATTGCTGTGAGTTAGTGCTCAATGCAAGGCTCTGCTCAGCATCCCAGGCTGGGTCTGAGCCCTCCTGCAAGGGTGGGACACAAATTAAATTCACTTGGTCCTGTTCCACCACTGGACCTTGAACAGCTCTGGATTATGATGGAAGCTGCTGCTTTGTGGCATGGAAAAGGAGGGAGAAAGGGGAAAGATCCAAGGCTCTTTCCCACGTGATGCAGTTGCCCGGTTATGTAATTTTTCAAAGAGCACAGTCAATTATTTTATGGTCTGGCCTCTCTCCACAGGGCTGGGTGTCCAAACTGCACAGGATTAAAGCCTCTCAACCACCCCCAAAAACCAGCACTGAGGAGGAGGGACTGCCTTAGAAATCCCTGTGCCAAAAGTGCAGAGGATGTCCCAGGAAAACTGGGCCAGACACAACACCTGAGATGATCTCTGTGAGAATAAACTGTAAAATTAAGAATATTTGTGCTGTCTCTGGCTCACACCCAAATATATTACAGTTACAGGAATGGGATGAAATCCTTTAGGTTTTCCCGTTTTAGCTGGACAGACATGGAGGCATTGCTTTATCAAATGGGCACTCACAGGTTTAACAATGGATTTCTTACTGGATTTCTTAAAAAATAAAAAAATGGTTGAGATGAAGAGGCTTCTTTGCAAACCTCACCCTGCAAAAGCAAACACTGCCAGTGCTGCTGCTTCCCATTCAAAATATAAACAGTGAGGCACTAGAAATAGCATCTAAATAATTCAAATATTCAGAACCAACACGAGGACAGCAGGGTTTTGGAGTTCTTGGCAGAGGCATCACTAACCTTAACTGCCTGTTTTCCTTCCAGAATGCACCAGATTGGAATTGATGGGGCTGGTTCAAGTGCCAAGACCTGACAGGATCATTTGGACTCTAAAGGTGAATACAGCTGACACACCACAAAACAGGCCCAAGAGTTTGGATTTATTTGGGTTTTTTTTTTAGTGGATAAAGACAAATGAGCCCTACAACTCAGTGAGGAACTTTCACTTTCAGATCAGAGCTGAGGTCAGAGGCTGCCTGGCTCCCCTCTGGTATTTCTGGTTAAGTTACTCCTGGTGGATAGAGCAGTGACAGGCTTCAAAGAGCAGGAATGATCCTTTTGCTTATGAAAGTTTAACCTTCAGTCCTGATAAGCTGTTCCTTGAGGTCTATCTGTAATTGCTCCATTTCCTGCCACCACATCTGATGCTATCACTTGATTGAAATAAGCCTTGGGAGGAGGGAGATAGAACAGCTCAACAGGATAATTTTTTAATTCCAACATCACTTTTTTGGAGCCGCCACTGACAGACACCAGCCTGGCCAATGAATTTCATTCATTTTTCTCCATGCTGAGGGTTCTTGGCTCTCTGGATTTCCTTTAGAGTTCACTCAGAGCTCATTCCCTGGGCAACTCTGTCACGTGGGCCGAGATTTGGGAATGCAGAGGGTTAAACACATGCCTGATGCAAGAGGCAGATGAAATATAGAATTGTTCAATTAAGTGATGCAGTCATCCTTGGCAGAGCTCCCAGATCTCTCATTAGTGCAAACTGGTGTCCATCACTCCCAGAGCTGTCACTCCCTGAATACTTATTGTTCATTCAAGGCTCAGATCCCCACCAGGCAAAGAACAGCAGCTATTTCATCACTTAAACAGCTCCTGGGCTCTGAAAAGAACTGGAGGGACCACAGGGAAGGGGGAAGTTGTGCTCTGAAGAGGAGCTCAGTGTCTCACAGCTCCTCTCCTCACCTGCTTTTTGTTGCTTTCAGGGCGGAAGGAATTGTTAAATTCTTAAACACAAGAAAAACACAAATCAGTGTGAGGCTGAATTTTCAGTGATTCCAGGAGGGGGATGGCCTTCAACTCCAGCTAATACCATCCACTGTCATTTTGATTTGTCTATTGGCACAAGGTGGCATGAAGTTTGGCTTTCCAAGTGAAAGACCTTCAGGTGCCAACAGGGAATTCTGAGCACCTTCTGTGTGGAAAAGAACACAGAACAAACTAACTCAGAGTTACAAATCTTGAGTAATTTTAAATGTCAGATGTTGTCTCCCATTCACTCTAAATCCTGTCTGCTCCTTCCCATTGGATTCAGCAGCAGCTCCAGGGAGCCAAGGATCAGATGTGATTATTCCCATTGGACCTTCTTTCAGTTTTGCTTATAATATCCCAGAAAGTAAATCAATAAAGCAAAGATAAGGAACTCTGGTGAAAAAAATCAATGGAAGTTGAGATAAATATATGCAGTTACGTGTTTTCCAGCATGACTCACCCTGCCAAGCACCAGCCAGGGCAGGAAAGGAGCTGCTGCTGCTGCTGCCTACTGCTCCTCACTCAACATCAACCCTGATTTTGCAAAAGAGAAAAAAAACCCTAAATATTAGAATTCTATACATCTTAGAATATGTTTGCTTTTATAAACAAGGGTTTGGGATGTGTGTGATGGTTCTCTCAGGTGCAACAGGAGTGTGTGTGACAGCAAAATCCAAATTTCCACTGCAGAGGGACTTCCCTGGCACAGCACGAGCACCCTGCCAATCAAAGTATCATTAGCAGGTCCAGATCCCCATTCCCACCTAAAGCAGAGGAGGGAGGCTGAAAAGAGCAGGGATTTTGATCAGGGCTGTGACAGGGCGTGGCAAAAATTGTGAGAGGGAGTTCAGGAATATTGGGGGAGAGGGGCTGGAGAGAAGTGCAGGAAAGATAAAATCTTATCTTTCTAAATAAGACTTGGATTTAAAGCTGTCCAAGAGCCTCTGCTCCAGTTAACTCTGGCTCGTTTTTGACCTCTCAGTCTTCACCAGCTGAGGTTTTTACATAAAACACTGGGAAAGAAAATCCCTGTAGGAGTAAACATTGGGAAAAGCTTTGTTTTGTTTGTAAGGCCTTATGGAAAAATCTGCACACGTTCAAGGGGCCCTGGAGACGCAGGAAGGAGGGGTTCCAGGGCCAGGAACACGAACTGCAGCCAAAGGCAGCACAGGCGGCTCTGTCACACGTGCTCCTGCACTGACCACCCATTCCAAGGCCTTGCACCACCAGATGGAGCTGCACTGTTCGTGCTTCCTCACAATATCCCTGGGAACTCAGCAGTTTCCCATCCTCAGTGTCTTTTTAACAGACATTTCCCCCCCTCACCCCACCCTTTTTAACAGACTTTCCCTCCCTTATCTGTTTTGCCATTTAAAAATCTGTTACATCAAATAAACTTTTCATTTTGCACTTCCAGTTCCCCAGACGATTCCCTCTCAGGGTCAATCACATCTCACTGCACTCAGCCAGAGCAAATGGCTGATGAATAATTAAAGCAGGAAGATTCTTTGTTCTATTTTATGACAAAATTGTCTCGGGTTAAGCCAGGAATTACTTGAATGTGTATTGTGCAGGGCCTGTATTCCTAAAGGGTGAGTTTAGAGCCAGCTCTCCAAACAATGAGAAGTTCACTCAGTTTTTATTCACATTCCTATGGCTTCTGTTTTTCCCAGCTAAGTGAAATACTGGATAATTTTACCAGTGCAGTTACTATCCCTTATTTAAAAATACCCATTGGAGACTCTTTAGGATTGATATTAGAAGAAAAAGCTGAGCAGTCTCAAAATGATTTAACTTGGCTTTCCTTTCCTTACTTTGAAAAGCCCAGATTATCAAAAGGAAACACCAACTTCTAATCTCCCAAAATTGAATATTTGAAGTTTTCCTGCTTCCATTAAATAGATTTAACCCACAGAGTGAGTGCTACAGGAAGGAATTCTTCCCTTGTGTGCACCATCAGGTTACAGAGTGAGCAGGCAAAGGCCAGCTCCAACTGTGGCCCTGTGGCCAGGCCAGGAATGTGCCAGTCATGTTCCATCTCCTGCCAGGAACTGGGAACTGCAGATTGTCCCGGCAGCAGCTCCTGGAGAGAGGCTTTAACCCGGGCACTTTGGGCTGGCTCAGCAGCCAGGCAGGTCGGGCTCAAAGCCCCAGGCAGGGATGAAGAATTCCCACCCAGCAGCAGCTCAGGCTCCCAGGGGCACTGAGGACAGGGCAGGAAAAGAACAGGAGAGAGCGGGGAATTTTGAACTCATCAGGTATAATGGAGCAAGGCAATGATGTTTAAATCAGAAAGGAGAATGCAGATCTAGCAAGATGCAGGACAGCAGATGTCTGCTGCCACCCCTGGGAACTGCCCTGTGCCAGGGCCATTCCCAGCAGCAGGGACAGGGAATGCACCAGGCACCTCTGTTCTGCAGAAGGGAAATTGGAGTCTGGGGTTGAATTTTTCCAAACTTCCTCACACAACCCTGGAACAGAAAAAAATCAACTTCCCACAAACTTCAGGAGGATTCTCACACATTGGAATGCAAGATGAAAAGACCAACTCAGATTATTGAGTACTGATGGTTAAAGCAGAGGCAGACTCAGAGATTACCTGAAGAGAAGAAAAAGAGAACAGCACCATGCAAAAATAGTCAGCTCTGTTAGAACTTGTTCATCAGCCACTTCTTTTATTCTCTCCCCTCCAATCTGAATTCATGGCTACACCTACACTAAAAAGTGTTAATCATAAAAGCACACAGGATCCTGCCTTGCCTCAGACCAAGGCATACAGAGCTCAGCACGGGTGACAGCTTTTATTATTCTTTATTTACTCTGCCACTTCCCAGAAACCAGATTATTCTATTTTTAGCTCCTATAGGGCATGATTCAATCAGTCATTTTAAGTGTGTTTCACAGCTGATTTAAAACACTCCAGGGGACTTCATGGTCAAAAGGTAGAATGTCCAACTCAATCTTTTTTTCTGCTGGTAGTAGAACCTCAGATCTTTTATTTAATTCATGAAGAAATTAAAGCCCTTGAGTGGCACAGAAAGTGCTAAAGGTCTTAACTCAAGCTCCTGGCATTGAGAAATCTGTTCTCTTCTTTCACCCCTTTCCTGACACTCCATGAGAGGATTCCAATCCCATTCCCCCAGATTTGTGTTCCCAGGTCATGCAATCTGAACCAGAAATACAAAATTAACACCAGAAATTCGCCAGCAGCTGGGGGAAGCTGCTCTTTGGAACCACATCCCACAGCCACCTCTAAGTCAGAATCTTTTCAAAGCCCACAGGAAGAGCTTGTAGGTAACGTTACAGAAATGATTTTGATTTGGGTATATCCTAAAATTAAAGGCATTGAAAACTCAAAGGTTTGGCCCAGACTCAAGAGTTCAGAGCTGCTTCCTTTGCACCCATTTTTCTCCAGTTGCAGCCCTCTGAATAACCAAGCACACAATGACAGATGTTTAAATCAAATAAAATTTCATATTTAACACGAAAAGAAGAGTAGTAAGAGGCAACTGCAACTGTTTGCATTTCAAATAAATCCCAAAGGGCTGCACATGAGGCTCCTGGCACAAGAAGTCACTGTCTTGGCAGGTATTTTATTGCCAGCACAGGCAGGACACGGAAATTTCACACATGGATTGAGATGAAGGAAGGTAAGACAGATCATTGATTTTATTACAGACCAGACAGAGTCACATATGTAACATCCTTTGGAATAAAAATATTCCACTTGAGGGGAAAACCCCCAGTTTTAGCATTTGGAATTGGAAACCACTAAATCTAAATTGCCACATTTAAAGCATTTCCAGCCACTTCCCAGTCTTGTGCAGCCCAGAACCCCAGTGCTCACACAGTTCATGGCTGTTGCTTCAGTAAAGTCACCATCATATTTTCCATACTCCCAGCTTTTAAAAACCTCTCCATTGAGGCTGAGAATCCCATGTTTGGTATGAGACCAAGCCACGGCTTTGGAATTTCTCTTGGTTGATGTGAAACGAGTGAAAGACCACTTTTGTTTAGGTCACAACAAGAGATAGCACTTTACCCACTAAAAACACAAAACAAAACCCTCAAGTCAACCAATTCCAAACACCTCATTGCAGGAATCTGCTTCTCTGGGTATAAAATAATTTTAAATTTTTTTTTTTTAGATAAAATTCTGCCTTGTGGATACTTTGCTCTTACTGAGCATGGAAATAACTTCTTACCCTGTCAATCTAACAGTGCCAACAGAGCTGCCATGGCCAGATCCTCACATGGCAGGAACACAAAGATGTTCCACTCAATTCTTTTCCTATTAAAGGACACAAAAGTTTTAAAAGTTACTCAGCATTTTGCTTTGATTTCCTGCTTCAGGTGCTCCACTTCTCTTGCACAAAGCATTTCTGTGATGTGCACCTCATGAACTGTACTGGCTCCTTGGTTAAGTGCATACTCTGCCCAGTAATTAACCATTAACCAATTAAAAACACCAAACCATTTCTCTGGGGACAGCATTTCCTCCTCTTGTGTGTTTATTTCACAACTCAGAAGATGTTTTCTGCATGTTGAACAATAAGCTGCAAAACAGATCAGTCCAAACTCATGTCAAACTGCTTTATTACATCTTAAATAACATTACATTTTAATATAGTATCTATCTTGCATCCAGCTTTCTTGAAGTACACTGACTTTAAAATTAAATACAAAAGGTGAAGAGGGATACAGGGCGTGGAGAAAGCTCTACAGAGTAGTTTCATGAAAGAGAGTAAGAGGGAACTCATCTTTTATGCCAAATCCAGGCCTAACGCACAATTACAGCACATTTTTGTACAGAATGTTGCAGAAAAAACAAAATGGAGAAAAGCTACTACTGCTGCTAGGAAGGAGCATTTCTGGATACAGTGAGAAGATAGGAAAGTTTAACAGAACAATCTGCTGTCCAAACACTGCTGCTTTTAACATTTTATTTGAAAAGAAAGCCAGGAAAACCTGCTCATTACAAAAATGACTCTGATCAGATGCAAAGGACTCATCCTGCAAGAGGAACTGGCTGTGAGGAACTGATTTATAAAGAAGATGGTCTTAGGTTCCCTCCTCCCACACCCCAGAATCTTTGACAGCGATTGTTTGAACAGGCTGTTTCTTTTTTTTTTCTTTAAAAAAAAAAAAAAAAGTGACTTATCACGCTACTCCAAAACGTGCATAGCTTTGTACTGGAGTTCTTCATAGATTTATGCACAGAGTAGCAACAATAAATGAATACAGCGACAATGGTTACAGTTTTTAAACAGGTTATTTCTTCAAAGAAAAAACATCTAAGGACTTAGTCCAATATGCACTTTTTAGCATTTCTACAGCATGCGATTCTAAGAGTAAACCCACCCAATATGGCAAACAATCAAAAAAGGTTTTTTTTTTTCTGTTTAACTTAGAAAGTTCAAGATCATTATTTTCAAAACATTGATTTGTACATCATTTCATACACAAAGAATTGACTCAATACCCAAGTGTAGGATAGGTCTCTTTTGAAAACAGAGATTCCTGGTTGTTGAGACTTATAGGATAGTGTTAGGATATATAAACTGCCCTTCCAAGTGGACAAACCAAAACAGATTAAAAAAATCAGTGTGGTGAAAAAGGGGGGGCAGGAGGGACCAAGGATTGCATTTGTTATCCATAAAAGGTGAAAGGATTCTTTAAACAAGCATTCATTACCTTTTACAGCATGTGCTTGGTTACCTTACTGCTTAACATTATCCTATATATGCCAAGTTTTGTGCAACAATTATTTGTGATACTAGAAAATAAAAATAAAAAAAATTAGGGACTAAATTTACAGCGTTAACAACCCCCAGGTGCTCTGGGCTAGGACTCCCTTGTTTTGCTCAATTAAATACATAAGGAAATGTATTTAAAAAGGAAACTTGAAAAAAATCCTGCTACAAACATGACTTTAAAATTTGCAAGTGTGTGAGATAAAGTCCTTAACTTCAACTTGGAAACTACAGTGAAAGCTAACTGTTTCACAATTATGCTCAAGTTTATTTTCTGGTCATGCTTTTTATGATAGTGTTTCATTTTTTTTTTTGTTTTTTAAATTCTCAAGACAAAAAAAATGGTCCCAAAAGGAATGCACAATTTCATTTTGCTTACAACACAGAAATTCTTCTTGGAAAGGTAATTGTGCTCTTCATTTCAGCAACAGGAGACGGAAAAGATCTTGCCCTTTGAAGTTGGGGAGGATGGGGGTCCAAGTTAGTATGGTTGGATTGGATATGCTATCGTTTTTAATTTTCAACCGTTGGGAACTTCTTCCAGTCGTGGAGTCCGCTGCTCTTCTGGCACACAGAAACAGCTGGTGAGAGTTGCACTTTGAGAAACTGCAAACAAGTGGCAAGCTCTGCTCTGCTCTCCCCAGCCTGACACATCCAGGCTTTATCTCCCCCCATTCCCCAAGGACATTTATTTACTCAAAAACCCACACAGAAAATGATGTACGTCAAAAATAGAAAAATGTCAGTGCATTCGTTAAACTGATGGTCAACTGATGGTCAACTAAACCCCCCAACTGCTTGGGATTGTTCCTCAGTGATTTCCTAACCTGAGTGATCACCTGCAGCACCAAATACCAGCACTGCTGGCAAAAAGCATTCTGGACCCCAAGGCAGCCTGCAGGGGTTGGGTACTCACCTACTTCAGTTCCAGATCTTGAGGAAGCTGTCCCATGACCCTGTTGCCACTGCCATGCCATCATCAGTCACACCTAAGCAACTGACACGGTTATCGTGACCAGCAAGGACACCTAGACATGAGAAATGGAACAAAGAAATCACAGCATTTTGGTGATTTCCCATCTGTCCAACTAACACCAAGGCATGTTTGGATTAGCCAAGCTCTGCAGTCAAAAATCCTGAACAAACATGGCTGGAATTTTTAAATGCCTTTGGCTTTGCAAGCACAGACTCAGAGCTGGGTGGGTTCACAAGGGGGTAATTCAGTAAATGTGTTACTCCTAAATTTTCCCTGGGTACTTCCCATATTATGACCTTTAGTGGTCTCCCATGAGCTGTGAAGTGACAGCCGTGAAGATCCTGACAATGTCACCATAACCATGCACTGCACAGCTTTTGCTCCTCACCACAGTGATAAATATATGTTAAATTTTACAAAATTCTTAAGATTTGGAAAAAATTTTGTTTTAAACTCAGAAGTTAAACTGAATTGTTATGAACTCTAAAGCATTTTTCATCTGATTTTCTCTTACTACATTCACAAGACAGACTCCTCCACACAATCTATTTGTCAATATGGAGATCTAATACAATTCAATTATAGCACCATTAAAAGAAAGAATTGAGACACTAAACAGAAAAATTAAGGGAGACAACATTTTCCTCTATCCCCTTTAATTTAACAGTTTCAGGGAGGTAAAAAGAAAACCTAATTATGTTCAAGCTTTCCAGTCCACAGCACTGAGCCAAGATATTCTTGATGGACTTGAAATTAATCTTTCTACATGAATTAGAATGTTCACAGGACTCTCCTCATTCTACCACCAGCAACAGGGACTGCTGCAATTTGGTAAAACAAAATCAGCACCAAGAAGTCTTAAATACCTGTACTGAATATAGAACCACAAAGGTGTTTAACACAGAAGTGCCAATATCAGAAGATACAGAAGTGTTTAATCTCAGAAGTGCCAAACCTGCCCAGCAATCTGAAGCCTTGGAACATATCAATATGCAGAATATTTGTTCTCATCTGCTGTTCTGATGAGAATTATGAATTTGTGGCCTAATTTATACCTTTCTTCCAACAAAAGTTTTAATTTTAAAGAACTGAAGTTAAATTCTCTTCATCTTTGGACCATGAATTTCATGTTTGTTTCCTCAAAAGATAAACTCCACAGTTTCTGTTGTTTTGCTGGTTGTCTCTACAACTACTGCTACAAATACCAGGAAAAAAAATTCTTGTCTATAAATAGCAACATTAATGTTGAATTGCTTTGAATAGTTAATGCATAAACAAAGCCATAAAGCCTAAAAAAGAATATCCCTCCACCCCAAGCCCTTGTTTTTAATGGCAATGTTCCTGTTCTCAAGCATCCATCCTTGAGCAGGATTCCAATGGATTTGTAACATCACTGGGCCTGAAGTTGGGACAGCACTGACAGAGCTGTGCATGAGGCTCAATTCACACACTCAGCATCACAGAACCAGAGGTTGGAAAAGGCCACCAAGGCCATCAAGTCCAACCTGCGTCTGGTCCCCACCTTGTCACCCTGCCCTGACCACTGAGTGCCACATCCAGGTGTTCCTTGGACACCTCCAGAGGTGGGAACTCCAATAAAACATCCACACTGAGTTTCCAACATTGCAACCCATTTACCTGCTCTATCAGCTTTCAGCGTGTCCCACACGTTGCAGTTGAAGTCATCATACCCAGCTAGGAGCAGGCGGCCACTCTTGGAAAATGCTACAGAGGTGATGCCACAGATGATGTTGTCGTGGGAATAAACCATCAGCTCCTGGTCGGCGCGCAGGTCGAAGAGCCGGCACGTGGCATCGTCCGAGCCCGTGGCAAAGGCGTTGCCGTTGGGGAAGAACTTCATGGGGGAGGAAAAAAAAACCACACAGGGTTTCAGATTTGATCCCTCTGCATCACACCAGAGTACAGCAAACAAGAGGCTGCATGCAGTTCTCTACACTGGGATATGGGCAAACCCAGTGAAGAAATGAATGAGCGGACACCCTGTTTCCTTTCACAGCAAGTTTCAGGTGATTCCCTCAGCTCTACAAACTTATTTAAAAAAACCCCTGAAAACACTCCATTTAAACTAAAGAGCTGAGAGCAGAGAAATACAAAGTGCTGAATGCAGCAGGTACATACACAGATGGCGTTGATGTCCGACTCGTGGCCGGTGAAGGTTTGCCGGCACATTCCTTCTCTAACATCCCACAGTTTGGCAGAGGCATCGCAGGCACCAGAAACAAAACACCGGGCATCAGGGGCAAGGGACAAACTCATCACATCTCCAGTGTGCCCAGTAAATGTGGTTGTCTGCTGACCAGTTTCTATGTCCCAGAGAGCACTGGAAAGAATCATTAAAGAGGCAAAAATCAACACTTTTGTGCTCCTTCCTAAGATCTTTCTATCATTTCTAAAGGAAAACTCCGAAAAGGATTAACAACATGGATACTGACAACAGAAATAAACGTTTTTGGTTGAACTATTTGGCTGTTGCAGATTAATTGTGCATAGAAGACCTTAGACCCATCTTCAATTTTAAAACATTGGAGGTGTTTTAAATTGAAAAACAGTGCAAAAAACTGATGACTGACACTGAGGGCTGTTCATGCCAAAGTTCTCTGCCATGGCTGTTACCCAGTACAGATTCATTTGAAGTGGTAAGGCTACAGCAAAAGCTGAGCCAGCATTTCTCATTTTTATAAACTCAGAGGATGAGTAACTTTGTAAATTATGTCTGATCTTAAAGTTGCTAGTCAGGCAAATCACTACTACAGTGATAATTAACAGTATAAAAGGATGAAGGAACACTATCACCCTCCTTAAGAACAGGTCTAAACTCTTTAGGAAGTTGGGATTTTTAATTTCTGTAATTTCTCAGCAAACCAGAGCCATCAGCAGCAGGGTCAAACCAGGGAAACAAGAGATGCCTTTACTTTGATAAAGTCTTTTGAAGCTTGGCTGAACTGAAGTGGTGTCAAGGACAGCTGCAGAATTACTACAGGCACTCCTGAAGCAGCTGTATTCTCTTATAAAGAGCATCATTTCTACAAACCCTCTCATTTTGTTAAGTTTTATGGGTTTTCTAAACACCAACACACACTCAGGAACATTTTTGGTTTTAATCCAATATATATTCAATAGCTACTCAGAATCAGTGGACCAATAAACAGGCATTCAAAGAGACTGGCATTGTGTAGGAGAGGTATTTATTAGACAACCTTTGCTCTAAGTGCTGCTGCTTGGGAGAACTGCAATGCTTTTAAGAAATAGATATAATAGAGAAATCTATGAAAAAAAGATGGAGGCCTTTTTTAGTTCAGAAGCCAGTATTTATGAAGACATACACCTACATTCTCCTCAAAAAACCCAGCTATTGTCACTGCAGAATATTTTCTAGGAGCTCTTCTGAGTAACAACATTAACTACATTCTGTATTAGAAACATCCAAACACGACTTTTTAAGTAATAAATACTGAATACAAAAAGAGTTGTGAGTAAAATTATTAGTCTAATACAGTTATTTCTGAAAGCTAAGTAGTTACATTAAGAAGAAAAATCTCAGAATGTCTTAACATAGAATTAGATCAGGCTCTTCAGAACATGGGCACAAGGAAACAGCCAAAGCTCAAAGTTGAAATGATCAGCAAAAGGTGACATATGAGCAGTAATCACCACAGTTTTGTGGGTGATGATGAAGTTTGTGAAGGACAAAGTTTCCTTCAGCCACAGAGAATGGACTGAAAAGCCCCTCCTGACAGGGCTGGCCCCATGTCCCAGCTTACCAAGTGGTGTCGCCAGAGCTGGTGACGATCTGATTATCATCCAGGAAACGACAGCAGGACAAGTAGCCTGGAAACAGAATAAAGGTGCACCAGTAAGGCCAGAGATTATCCTTCCAAGGCAATACTGCTTTGCTAATAAGCTGCTTCCTCTCTCCTGAAGCTGCAGCAAGAAACACTAAAAGCCTAAAATGCAACAGATGGTTTTTGTATAAGAATCTGCAATTTTTTGGACAAGATGTGGTTTGGCTCTTTACAGACCACCCCAACCAGAGGAAGGGGGATAAAAGTGTGGAATCCACTGGCCAAGCTGGGCCTGCACTGTACACACTCAACTGTCTTAGAAAGTGGATCTCAGTGTCACCAAATCCAGCAGCAACCAATGCTGATGACCTGAACTGTATCAGACAACCACTGAGGAAAAATAAGCTGCATTCCTGGTCAGCACAAAGACCTGAGCATGGACATTGGATGTTCCCCAACAGTGGCATCAAAGAATTTCATCTGAATGCTCTGAAGCATCTTTCTTCCTGAAATCCCATCTGCCAAACCATCAATGGAACCACTCTGATTACAGAATCAGTCTGCCTGCCAACCACCTCCATTTCACAAAGCACAGAATTCAAACTACAGCAAAAAATACGAAAAACCTGCAAACGTCAACTTCCAGCTTGAAGTTTTTGTTCAATCCTGCAGCAGAAAAATGGCTTAAAAACGTTTAAAAAGATTTAAAACCAGGCAGTGTGCAGCTAAGGTCCTGCCTGAGGAAAGAATAGATCTTCTTTATTAGGAAATTATATTTAAAGGGTATTTTTTTAAATCTTCACTGCGTGCTGAGGTAACTGTGAGCAGCACTCACCTGTGTGCCCAGCGAGCTCACGGCTGACACGGACATTCCCTTCACGAGTTTTCAAGTTATAAATGGAGCAGATGTTGTCGAGCCCACCACAAGCCACGTAATTGCCAGAGGGAGCATATGCACAAGTCATGACCCAGGAGGAGCGCAGGGGGATCGCATGCACCTGAAACAGAGACAGGCAGGGACTTCAGCTGCAGAAACTGCACCAAAAGGAAGTTTTTCACCTGTCTCTGAAGACAGACATCATACTTTTGGCAGAGAAGCAAGGAGAAAACAGCTGTTTGAGTATCAAACTATTTTGAGGGTAACTTGCATATGAAGCTCGTCAGAACAAGTAGTGACGTAATAAAACCTCAGATTTGCTTTTCCTGAATCCAGTTCCATCAGCAATTTTGGTCCAAAGTGAATTATTTCATTTCAGTGCTCTGATTACTATTGGTTTATTATAGGTTCAGGAAAATATTGACTTCCAAGCACAGTCAGCAAAACTGCCAATTCCAGGCTTAGATGCTGTGAATGAACAAGTAAGGAAATCGTTGCTTCCACAGCCATTTAAATCCTTCTTTGGAAACCCACTGAAAGCAATCAAGCTTCACATTTAAATAACCATCCCCTGTTTCCTTGTCATTCTGTGCTCAAAGAACTTTTTTTAGATAATTATAGAAGCTAAACCTGTTCTGTCTTGTTAACTCGTGTTCATCCCTTAAATTGGTTCATAAAGTCTTTAGGAAAGGGCTGGTGCCCTTAGACATACGGTGATAATTCATGCAATATTAACAATCTTCCTGAATTCCTTAAGGAAAGATTTCATCAGAAGCAGAGGAACAGCCAGGAATCAGAGATCCTGCAGCAAAGTGCAGTCAAAAAAAACCCAACCCTGTCCTAAAACCACAACCAGCTCATTTTTGGAAGTCTTCTACCAAGGAATTATTTGGAATATTCCCTTTGAGATATTTTATTTGATCATTAGGCTAGGATCAAATTGATGACAACACGATGTTACTTCCAGTGTGTGCTGGAATCGACAAAAGAATATTGCATGGATTAATTAGCACTGATGTAAGAATTGAAGATACCAATACAGAAATCATGGTATGTAGTGATGACTTTACCACCCTACAGTAATCACACTAATTTAGATGACATTTACCTGCAGGCTGGGGTCAAAGGATGAGGATAAAGGTAAAAAGGAGAGGGTATATTTTTTATTTGCAAACCATATTACATGAAATTTTTTAGTAAAGTTATGCCATTTGCATTGGTAACATTGATTTTAATGCTATAAGGAGCCAAGTTAGGAAAGTTTATTTGAAATAAAGCCAGTTCCATGCACCAGACTCAAGCAGCTCTGTCAACCTAGCCATGAGGGGCTACATGGGCATTGCTGCCAGCCCTTTTACAGTGACCATGATCAGTGAATACCAATCCCTCTCAAATGAAAGTAAAAGTGGCCCTGAACTGCCTCATGTGATTGCAGCCACGAAGTGATGACTCAGAACATGTCATGGCTTTCAGGACTTCACTGCAGCCAAATTAACATGGCTCTGCTGAAATCTCTGCCCCTTCTGGTGCAAGATGCTCATCACTGCCTGCTGTCTGTTAATCACCTTTCTGCTGCATCAAAACAAATCCAAACATTCTTTGGAATGAAGTCTTTCCTTGTTCTCCATGTGTGGTGCACATTTTCACACACTGAAGAAACTGTGTTCTTTACACACAGTTTGATTGTTTTGGAGAATTCAAAATTTGGACTTAGGATTAGGAAAGCCAAAGTAATGATGGGTAACACTTCCTTCTGATGTATTCACAACTGAATCACACAGCAATGGTTCAAGGCCTTACCTTGTTTGTAGTATAGCTGTCCCAAATTATAAGTTTGCCATCCTGGGAGGCACTAACTAGAAGCCTAGAGAGGAAACAGGAGGGAAATACAATCATTGTGGGCAGCCAAGGAACACCTTTGTGATGAACATTGTGAGAGAAGAGAATGAAAGCAGCTGATACCAGTGGCATTTAGTTTCTCTTTAAATGAATCAGTAGGTAACAGGAAGCTTTTATGGAAAAAGGAAAATTGATAATGCTATCTACACTATTTCCACAGCTCCTCAGATTTTTCAGGCAAGTAGACAAGGACTTGTATTTTGGCATTAAATGTAGATTTGGATGACAAAAACACGACGGAGAATCACGGCACTCAGTGTTTCTGAGTTCTCTTGGTTGTCCAAGTTCTCTCAGAACTATTAACTCCCTGTGGTCCCGAGAACTGTGCACTCAACTTTCTGGAGAGCAGTGCAGCCACGTGCCCCAGCCTTGTACCCACCTGGAATCAGTCCCCCAGTGCATTGCATAAATTTTGGCCAGGTGTCCCCGGAGTGTTCTCCTAGTGCGCATCTGGATTCTCCCCACTGGGTCGATATTGGCTGTGATCTGAAACAGCAAAATGGCACACACTGAGTTTTTCCCTTCCCTGTTCACAAGTAACATCTCACACACAGTTCCCACAGTCCCACAGTCTGAATATTGACTGATTTTTTTAAAATTGCCCATTCAGAAGTTTTGTCATTTTAAGTAGCATATCTTTATCACATGACGCAAGCAGCTCATTGCATTTATAAACACTCCCAGAAATTGTTTTGTTTAGGTCCTATCTTCTTAGACTTCTAGGATTTCAGACCTTTGATCTGGGTTTTCTCCTCCTGCACAGATAAATGTGGTAGACTGAAGTAGTTTAACCTCAGCAGGCCTTATGGTTCAGATTATCAGGGTAACAACAGTATTGCTCCCAGCTGCAGAACAGAGCATTATTTTCCATTAAGCAGCAGAAATGTTCCCTGAGTCACTCAAAGAAATCACTGCTCAAGGCCACTGCTCTCAGGAACTGGACAAACATGTACTTATTTCTGGAAGAAAACACCCAAAGGCCAAATTAAAAAAAAAAAATTGCTACAGGAGGCAAAACCAGATTCACTTGCATTCACTTTCTTACACAGCATTTTCTTTTCATAAAGGACACAAATTTTCTTAATTCCTGTTAAACTCTGAGATTCTTACCTGAGCCAGGGTGGCATCTGCACATGCTTTCCTAGCATCCTGCAAGAGAAGGAAACCAGAGAAATTGGATGGAGTTCTGTACATTTCTGTCTCTGCTTTGTCAAGCTGATTAAGCCCCCCTGAACCCAAGGTTCAGAAAACATTTCTGTTTGTCACCCAGAGAGGAGCCATCCTAACTGCAGCATTAACATAAAACACTGCTTGCTGTCAACACACATTGTGCATTCAGCTTGGAAATTTCTTCTTCTTTTGGGAGAAAGGCAACGTGACTTTCACCACAATGACACTCAAGCACTGGAACTGCTTGTCCATAGAGGCTGTGCAGCCTCCAACCTCAGAGGTTTTTAAGACCTTACTGGACAAAGCTCTGACTAACTTTATCACTGACCTTATTTTATGGAGTTTTTTTTTAACTTATGCTCTAGCTGAGACAAACTTCAGTAAACAATCATTTTGATCAGCAATTCTGTGCATTGCTTCTGTAACTATTATTTCCTAAGCAATATAAAAGACCAAAAAGTAATTTTCTAAAGCAGTCACATGTGCCTGCCCTTTCCACATTAACTGACATTGGGGAAACATTGAAGGCATCATTTCTGTCCTCCTCCAACACTCTCATTTGTGCTGAGGCACAATACATACTCTGATTTGGTTTTTCAGTTGCTCGGCCTCCTGGCGTAACTGGTCAAGCTCGCTCATTTTCCTGTGCTAAAGGTGTGCTCCACTGCCACCTCTGAAACAACCAGAAATCTGAAAGACAGGTCAGAAGCAGGAGAATTAGGAGAAGTCATCATTTGAAATTACAAGACCTTTCAACCACTTCAAACTTGAAAAAAATGGCAGACTGATTATCAACACAGGTGAAAATGTGTGTCTGAAATCTCCTCAGCATAAGGTGTTGGTACAAACAGATGTGCTTTGCTTCCAGCCTCAGGAAATAAAATAGATTTTGGACTTATCTCTCTCCTCTAGGCATCTTCCTTTTTTTCTTTTTTCATTACAGTGTTTCTGATCCATTTTTGTATGAATTCAAGTTGCCCAAGAGTGAGTAAGCAGGTAACACCAATTTTAGACATGGAAGTCAGAACCTCCCTGCAGCTCTTCAGACCAGAGTAAGGAACCCTCCCAGCAAAGAACAAGGATTTACACTGACACAAGCACCTGCAAAATGCTGAAGGACTGTCTGCATCATCATGGTTATGAAAAATACTGTTCTGCTGTCTGGAGAAAAGGAGATCACTCACAAATGTTCAGATCCGGGTTTTATTTGATAAATGCAAAAATGTCTGAGATCCCAGAGCAGACTGTAACATAAACATGTTTTCAGGGTAAAATCAGTGATTTTCTGCTGGGTTGAGGGGAGGAGTTTGAGAAACCACAGCCATGAGACATTTTTCCCCTCTAAGCCTCTGTTTTCCCACTATCCACAGGCACAAATTAGTCAGATATATTTTATAGAGCCAGCAAGGCAGAGGCTCTATAAAACATCACAACCACTGAAACAATCTCAACTTTTGCCTATAGAGTTGCTCAATTATTGGGCTGTTTCCCAATAATTACAATCATATGGATATTTCTTATTAAATGCACAACTTATCTTTAAAAGTCTCTGCTCCAGAAAGATACTGTTGGCATCTTCTCTAGCATTCCATATCTCCAGCTCAGCTGTTCCTAAACTTTTTGTTTTAAAATCTCTGCAGCTTGACAGCAATGGAAGATGCTGAAGAAACATGCTGATGAATTTTATCTTTTATTGCAGAACAGGATAATTGGTCCCAATTTCAAATACTACACAGAACACCTGGAGTTTATAAATTAACACTGATAGTGTGATTTTAGAACATTTTATTAGCCAGAATTGACCCTTTACTATTAAATAAAGGAAATGCTTTGCTAGCAGCTTTACATATTATTCTGTTAAGATTTAATCAGCTTATTTATCTTTGCAAGCATGTGGGGTTTGTTTTCCTCTTCAAGCCCTTCCCAAGGAGAAAGATGAGGATAACTTCCACATTTTCATCCAGCCACAATAACAGAGAACATACTGTCAAGGTAAATTAGAGCAGCAGAACAAATACACTGTTAGAGGAAGCTTCAAAATAGTTTAGACTTCAATATTCCCTAAATATTTCTATCCCCCATAACCAGACTTAGGTTGAAGCTCTCTCCATAGTAGTTATTCCAAACTGAAAACCTCCAGGAACAGATGCCAGATCTTGTCATAGCATCATTTACAATTCTTTTCCTCTTCTCTGAAACCCACAGTATCTTAGAAAAGGAATTTCAGTTGGCTTCTCTCCCAAAACCTCCACTCACACAACTTCAAGGCCCTTTCACTTCATTGTGAAACTGGGTCTCTTCCTTCTCTCTTCTGCTCCCAGGGTCATCATCTCTAAGCCCCTTTCAGATTGCTGGTTCAGCTGAGCCCAAAATCCAGCTAAGACAAAAGCTATCCTGAGTGTTTTATTATCCTGCTTTTCTTTTCAACGCTCTTTTGTTCCTCAAGATGTTTTGTTCATTCCACATCTCAGACAAACACTCTGGGCTGGATATCTGTTAGAATTTTGAGTATGTCTGAAGCTCCTGGGCAGTTCACACACCTGGTGAAACACTAATGCATTGCTCTTGTCAAAAAGCAATTAATTTAAGAATAAACTGGTATTTTTCAGATCTTTCAGCCTTTTCATATCCAGTTCTGCCATTCTCTAAGTTAATATATAAGCCCGTTTCCTACTAAACAAATACTGACCACTCCAGACAAAGAATTTAGAGATGGTATCATTCCTATTTCAGAGCAAGAAATTCCAAAACTTTCATGTCCTGCTCAAGGTCACAGCAACTCACTGATGAAATTGCAATAAAGACTCAGGACACCAAGAATTCCAGCTGCAGGTACAAGGACTACACTGAAGATTTTACGTGCAGCTTTATTTAAAAATACAATAGGGGGAATAATCTCACGTCAGTCAGAGCAGATAATGCTCTCCTTAAAATAGCACAAATTTATTTCTGCAGAATTTGTGCATTATGAGAGAGAATTCTCTTGCATTTAAATGAAATGAAGCTTCTATGCATGGAACAGGGAGAGGCCTAAGGAGATGAACCCTTTTCCTAGGAAAAAAGTCATATTAAGAAAGTTCATTTTCCCATCCACAGCATCTTGTATCCATCTAAGTTCCCATCTCAAAGATAGATCCACTCTTAAAAGTCCAACTTAGCCCCTGTGCATTCCAAGCAACCCCAAACTCTGAACTGCTTTTCTGTCAGCATCCATAGGAATTGTTTAAAGCACATTTCCACATTCTCTTTGTAGTCTTTGTTGTTTCAACATCAACAGGAAGTGCTAATTCCTGCCAACACGACTGAACTCACTCAACTCAGGAAATGACAACCCTACAGCAGCCAAGGGCATTAAAATATAGGAGTTGTCTGAAGCAAACAGTAAAATTTATGGGACAAACAGCAAACCAGCTTGCCTGTTCCACTATTTCTTTTATACCAAGTTTTAGACAATTGAATTTATGGTAGAAAAATGAGATCTATGGGAGGATAAAAGGGTTCCAGCCTCCAGTGTCTTTTTTAGCTATACTGTAAATCACAGCTTACTAGTCTTGTATTAAAAAAGTATCTTTAAAAGATTAAGGACATCAGGTAAGGTCAGAAGAATGTATGGGAAAATATGCTTTTATCTAAACTCACTCTTGATACATGGGGAGTTTTTACACAGATTTATTTATATTACAGACATGGATCATACTTTGAACAGCCTCTGCTCATCACAAACAAGCACAACTGAGTATCATGAAGTAACAGATTTTTATTTCTTGCCATGTTCTAAAGGCATTTAACCCTGTTTTATAAGGAGGTTTCTAGAAGAATCTGTAAGCTTGATGTGGATGATGATCCCATTTCTGGGCTTTTCAAAGAAGTTACTGCATTTCCAAACTAAGCAAACCTCAGGAAAAGGGTCACTCCTCGAGTTCCACACATTTTTTCCCCAAACTATCCCCACAGAAATTGTGCAGAAATAGGCAGGATCCAAACTCATGCTTACCTCACTTTCTTTGGAATATGTGAGTGTGTCCCTGAAGGCAGCTCCTCCTCAGGAGTAACACATTCACTTTCCTCAACT
This sequence comes from Drymodes brunneopygia, assembly GCA_013400955.1. Lineage (NCBI taxonomy): Eukaryota > Metazoa > Chordata > Aves > Passeriformes > Petroicidae > Drymodes > Drymodes brunneopygia. The sequence goes on along the minus strand of VZTZ01013577.1, from coordinate 652,722 downwards.
CCCTCAAGACCTTCCCAGGGGCTGAAGTGCTTAAGTGTCTCTGCTCTAAGCTTATTTCCCCTAATCCTGTTGACCAGGATACCTTGTGGGTAATTCTCCTGTGCACCTCAGGGCACTTCACTGTTCCCACTCTTCCAGATGACCCAAATCTCCAATCTCTTCTGACAAGGCACCCATGGAAAAGTCACTTTGTTCCTGTTTCCCACACAGGAAAATCAGCTTCTGACTTTGCTTGATTTGTTACTTTCCACATATTATAAAATTTCACAATTCAGCTGTGTCAAAAGGATTCATCATTTATGTCAAAGGAACAGCTCAGGGTTTGCTTTTCTCTGACTCTCTCTAACATCAGCCATATTCCTGTGTAAGAGGAGAGTTTTGCATGTCCAGTCAGTTGTGTATCCAACTGCTTAGAACTAAGTTTTTAAACTGTAGGAAGCCTTACAGAACTCCCATGTGCTTCCTGCAAATGGAGATATACTCAGGATCCCAGTGCACTGATTTTTATTTAAAGAATAAGTATTATTCACTCACTGCTCACAAAAAAGGGACAGAAAAATTCAAAGGCTGAGAAGAACTCAAAGTCACTCATTCCATTGTAATAACTCCAGTGTCCTTTCCACAGCTCAAGCTGTTTATCCAATCAAATCCAGTTACTGAAACCAAGCTATCATTAACACCCTCACATTTATCTGTAGCCTGATGCTTGAGAGCTGAATACAACCCATCCAAACATACATTCCTCTGTTAAATATTAATCCTCTCTGAAATTCTTTTGTTGGTAACAGCAATGAAGTGATGCTTACTAAAAAACTATTTAATTTTCTTACAGCATTCCTATTAAAAAAAAAAAGCAGTCTCCCACCCTCTCTCTGTCCTGAGAATAATCTCTACAGATTAGAAGAAAAAAAACCCACATCTGAAATCACAGCTATCATTAAGTCAAATATTTAGAATTTCTATCCCTTGCTGGTCAAACTTTGCTTGCCACAAGGTATTTTTAGCAGACATTACTACCACCAAAGCCTAACACAATCCCACCAAGCCACTGTGGATGCAAAGTCTGGTAACACAGAGGGTTTAAAGCTAAATTGCTCATATTTCACTCGAGCACAGCAATTTTCTAAGGAGGTTTAGCAAATCCCTTTTCTCCCATGAACAGACTGTCTGACATTTGTTCCCTCAACCTCTTTCCTGCCAATACCCATCACTCCAACACGGATGAAAAGCAAAACATTTGCAAAAACAGAGGCCAAACTGTAACAAGGAGCTCAGAGTGTGGCCAGCAGACAGTCCCAGAGCAGGTCATCTGATTAAATGAAGCTGTGCTAATCTAGCAGATACCACAAATCCTATTAGCAACATGCACAGCAGCTTGGACATTTTCACAATGACAAAGGAATTATCCACAACTCACTGTTAGTTACAGTGAGCTGACGTCACACTGGCTTTGAAAAGCTGAGGGTTCTTTTTGTTTTCAGGAGCAGAGATTGATTTCTTGTTTCGCTTTTATTCAGTGGGAAATACAGTGAGAGCAGAACTGCTTGTGGAAGAAATTTGAGGTGTTCTCTCTCCCATTTATATAAACTAAAATAGAAGAAAAAAATACAGTGACCCCTTGGATCTAGATGAAGATATAGGTAGAGAAATAAAGCCTGCTGCCTGCTTTTTGAAAAGCAGGTAAATATCCAGTATTTAAAAGTATCAGATTTAACTCAGCAAATACTTGGCCAATTAGCAATGTTCCTCAAAGACATTCAAGTTAAAGTCTGGAAGGTAATGAAGATTTCACTGCTCCAAGAACAATAGTAATAATTACAATTACACAGAATATAAACTCTGAAACTTTTCCGTTCTGTTTAAATAATACTGACACATTGAAAAGAACATTCTGACAAGAGCCACTTTGCTCAAAAGAAATTTGGCCTTCTTTTGTCAAACATGGTGGAGAAGTAATTTTTCATTCATGAGAGAATGACTGTTCTCATCATTTTATTTATTACAGTTCCCTGCCCCACTGAGATGAAACAGTTTCATCTGTGGTCTCCCTCTGCTTTACCAGTTCCCTCTCTGACAGAAGGCAGGCACTAACATCTATTATTTAGCAGGTTTCCTGGCCATTTTAAAATCCTTCCTGTTGACTCAAGAACACACATGTTAAAGCAGAAAACAGGTACTTTATGCTTGCACAGATTAACAGCCAAAAATCTGAATTAACCACTTTTTAAAAATAGAATGTTCCTCAAGGACTAGAAAAAAAATAATCTTTTTTCTCTACTTACATTTTCTCTCACTACAGTAGAAAGCCAACTTCTGCTGTCAAACATGTAAATTCTGGAAAGAAAAAAGACACCAAAACCATAATTAATATAGTTATCAAGAAAGAATACAAATTTCTCAACAAATCTAACAGAAATTAAACTCCTATCAAAGTGCAGACTATTTCTGTTGGCTAACTTGAGCAGCTGGCCTGCCCTCCTGAAGGAAGTGGGCACAGTTTTAGAGTAACACAACCGAAGGACGGGCTCGTGGCAAGAAGCTCATTTTGACCTTCTTCTCCCAAAAAACTCTTGCAATCCTGAGATCAATTCTGCCCTAGTGATAGAGAAGTCCATGCTTTTAGAGAATTTAGGATTAGAACAAAATATAGTCTCACTCACACAAGCTTCACTGTACTACAAAGTGGCCCCCCCCCCAAATCAGCGTTTTCAACACACTGGAATTATTTCTGCTCAGTCCTGTTCCTGAGCTACATTTGCCTTCTAAGCACAGTTAAGTATTATGATATATCTATTTTATCAGAAGTTGTTACATAAACCTCCTACTAACAAGCTCAAGAGAGAGCACACCGCTCTTCTAGAAGAGTTACAGCTTTAAATCACTGAAGATATTAGAAAGTACAAAAAGAATTGACACATTCAGTAACTCACACACTCACAGTCTGGACTGTACTGGTTTAACAAACCGCCTTTGCAGCAAGGGGAAAATGTAAGAAATTTTGGAACAGTTTTTTCCCCTGGCAGCACAAAGCATTATTTTAGTTCACCTCAAGATGTGGAACACTGACAACCACTTCTACATCCCAAACACCTGGATCTGGCTCTGCCACACACCAAGAAAAGGGCTGGGGGTGATGCCAGGGGACCCCTGAGTGTTCAGAGCTGCTGCATCAGGACAGGGAGAGAATATTCTGAGCACAAAGCAAGAAGGTACTGAGGCAAAATGACCTTAAATCAGAAAGCCAACCTAGAACTCCACACACTTTCAACTAAAATCTCACATAAAATCCGTGTTTCTGACTTTACAGTGCACTACTAGCTGGAGAATTTACAAACCACTTCAGTGTCTGGTATGGAGGTTAAGCTACTTAGGATATGGATCATCCTCACCCAAGCTCATTTATAGATAAACATTTTAATACTGTGATTATGAAACCATCACAGTGTAAGCAGTTTTGTTTGTTACTGCCAGAACAACACACTTTGGACATAAAACAGTAACTCACACTTAGAGGCTCAACTCCACCCCCCAGACACAAAAACATGACACGACTATTTAAAGTTCCGAAAATGCAGCAACTTCAGTCAACTTTCAGAAGTCTTGACAGGAAAAAAATTTGCCCCCACTACAGAGGTAATGAAATCTAACGAAATTCTGAAAGGATTACCTGAAATGTAAACAAGTAAATTTATGCTGGCACACTAACAGCACACAGAATACACAACAGCAAAGGCCAAAACACACACCATTATTGTCCTGTGCTGCACCCTCATTAATGCAGGAGAGGTGTTGCAGATTTCATATGCCTTCTGCAAAAAAGAAAAACAAAAACAAAACAAAAAAAAGCCACTTTAACCAGCCTGCAAGAAGAGGAAGGAAGCATAATAGCAAACTTTTCCACAAAAGTTGAGTTTATTTTTCCAAGGGTTAAGTTTCCACTTGAGGATTCTGCAAGCACCCTGCGATGCTCGCAGAACACAGTCCTGGCAACGGAGATATTTTCAATTCTACCTTAAAGATGGAGCTCATTTAAGGACAAAAGTAGACAAGCTACTCATGAAAAAAAGATCTGCATTGCCACAAGCTTCCATTTTTAGCTAAAATGTAGCCTGGTAAAAGCAACATGAAAATTAGAGGCCAGTTCATTCTGTGCACCGCAGCACTGGCTCAGCAAAGAATTCCTGTAAGGAGCAGCACACGCTGCCCTGACAGCCCTGCTGAGCCCAGAGCTGCAGCTCCTTGACACCAAAAACTGGGGTTTCAAAAACAGCAGAGAACAAAAAGTTCCACAGAACACTCAGAGAGTGGTTCAAGTGGTTAAACCATCACACCAAAGCACCTGGAGGTGAGCCAGCTCCATGCAGGGTTGGTGTCCCCAGTGTCCCCACATGCCCACAGCCTCCTGCTCCGAGTGAAGAACCAGCACGGCCATTTGGACTAAAAAAGAGTAAAGTAACTCCAGAAGTCAAAAGCTTTGTCATTTCTGGGTAAAGCTCCCCTCACTGACTGCTGCCAGCCCAATATCCTTTTTTCTTTACAGATACTGAAGCAGTTACTCTGAACTGACAATTCAGCCTAAAAATTAATCTCAACTCCAACATATTCCAGGGACAAGTCTCCACATGAAGGTTTCTGCAGAAGACACCACAACTTTTTTCACGAGGCTAAGGAAAGCAGGGAAGGAAGAAAAAGGATTTGGAAGAGTATGGAAAGCATTCTGAATTATTTTATCATAGGAAATCTGAACAACCCTCCAAAATGAAGCAATTCCCTAAGAAGATTAAACACACTCACTGTACCCTCTCCAAAGCCATTAACCACATAAACACATTTTTCTCTTGACCTATGGATTCAATGAGAGACTAAAAACCCAAATATTCTGGATGTTAATTCCAACCTTCTCAATACTGCTTTACACACACAGTGATGAGATGCCAAGGCTAATATTTGAATTGCTGCAAAGCCATTCTAGTCCTTAAAACACACCAGCAATTCATGCACAGCCTGATGTGGGGCCAGGCATCAAACAGGATACTGAGGATCTGGCTCAAACCCTGGGGTGAGGTGTGCCCAGGCTGCCCAGCAGCTGCCCCTGCTGTAAGAACATAGAGAAGCTGAGAGATGTGTTCAGTGGGATGTAATCAGCGTGTGCAGCCTTCTGTACACACAGGTATTTTAGTGGCTTTATCAGCACAGTTTAACATGGATCTCAACCAACACTAGTAAAAACTGGTTTTCATGACCATTACACCGCTTGAATCTTAAAAATGTCTTGCATAACACATCCTCCTGCAAGAATGGCATACAGGGTTGTTTTATTCAAGGTACTCAAACAAAAATACCTACACTGGAGGGGAAAAATCCCCAAACTATTAAAAAACCTACCAGCAAACCTAAGTATTACTATTAAGATAAACCAGCAATTTCAAGTGAAGTTACTCTGCTGCTCTGCACCCCTGAGCCAGCAGGGATGGCTGGATGGAGACAGGCAGTTCCTAATTTAGCCTGCAGATGCTCCTGTTCAGGTACCCAACATCATTACCACTGTAATACATCACCTGCAAGGCAGAGATAATGTCTGTGGAACCAGCAATTGCAAGTTAGTTTATTAAAATCATTCCTTATAGTCTACATAGCTGATTATAATCACAGAACAGTAGCTAGATGCCCCAGAGGTTACACCACCTTGCCAAACTACTTCCAGCATCATGAAATTCCAATGTGCCACCAGGCAACAGTAAGTCTCAAATTTAAAGTTTGAAGATTATTCTGTATACAAAAAACTCCCAACCAAACCTATCCTCAGTTTAATGACTTGGTCCTAACTATCAACATTAAGAGCTCCAGAGACAGCTGGAAGCTCAAAGGGTGTTTTGGAATCTGCATGTGCCCCTCCAAGAGTTCATTCCAGCTCAGTCTTTCCTTGGGGAGTGCAGAGCTGTAGTCCAGAAGTCTTTGCTGTCACCTCCTCCAATGGCAGCTTTGAAGTCCAACACAGATAAGTTTAAAATAATAATTACAAATTCATAAATCTAAATACGCTGAAGCGAAAGGATGCAACTCCTCCTTTATTTGAAGTCTCCTTTCTGGGAACCAGCTGCCACATCTGTAATTTCCAAGCACACAAACTCTGAAAAGCAAGCAGTACCTTCCTAACAGGTTTGCCAAAGAGCTCACCCTGGTAGGGACAACAGGAGATTGTACAACTCCTTCGAAAACTTCCTGAAAGCACTTGTGTCGTGCAAGGCCAGCACAGCTGAATGTTTCTGTGGGAGGTATTGGCTGCTCCTCGTGCTGAAGAATTGCCAAGTTCCCAGCTGAAGCAGTCGCTGTGCTCAGTAGACATTTTTCCATATATTAGTGGGAAGTACACACAAAACAAGCAGCAGGTTGATCAGTGCTAATGCTCATCTTGCAGCAGCCACACTGGCTGGCTAGAGAGCTCACCAATTTCCATCTTCAATTGAGTGTGAGAGTAAATGATAATTACACAAGCTAAAAATAGCTGCAACTTAACAACCTGATTTCACCAATGCTTCACGATTACCAAAAGCTCAATATGGAAAGACAGGTCTCATTTCTAGGGTCACTGATGTTGAGTTTTAGAGCTTTTGTGTGTTTTGCTTCAAGCAGAAGAACTCTAAAAATGCTCTCCCCCTGAAAAAACTTGGGCACTTTTTCTACTCTGCTCGATAGATCTATAGAACTGCATCAGGAATAAAAAAAATTCTCCTCGCTGCACAGAACACAGGAAAATTGTTGGCTAAAGAATAAAGGTCAGTTCTAGGGTCCTTCCAAAGTTCTGGCCACATTCCTTCATCCTGGAACCTCATTCACACAAAACAGCACAAACAGCAGGAAAAGCCAGGCACAACAGACCCACATGGAACAGCCCCATATCAGCCAGCAGGGCCTTCCACCAAACTGCCTTCAGTGAGGCACAGAGGCAATTCACCAGTGCCTCACTGCTTCAATGTGGCACTTCAGAACCCAAATCCCCACAAAAATAACAAAAAACCCCAGACCAAATCCATCCACCATAAACAGATGCTTCTATTCAGAAAAAAAACCAAACCAATTTTTATTTCAGAAAATTCAGGGAAGAAACAAAATATTAACAAATCTGGAAACCTTGAAAGACCTTGCAAAACCCAAATTCAGCAAGGCGCTTTCACATTCAAAGTCCCAAATTGGAACTTGTGTCTCAGAGGAACAGTGCATTTTTGTCTCTTCCAAAACTGCTACAGAATATGAATAATTCACCATAAAAGTTAAACTTCAATGTTCAAATTCCTCAATATGCCAGAGGTTGTTACCACACAGTAACACAACACAACACCTACTGGAAGTCACCAAAATGCTAATCATGCATAACCCATCAGCTCCTGCTTGCTTGCCTTGATTTTGCAAGGAGTCATCCCTCCCTCTGTTTAACAAGTACTTGAAAATAAACCTTTTGGATAGTTTACCACTTTCTCAAAATAGCAGCCTAACAAGCAGACAACAATGCTCAGATCATAGCAGGACACATGACTGCAATAAACAGCTCTGAAGTGAAGTGGTCCGTGTCTCCTTCTGCCACCAGCACTGCACAAACTCCAGCTGCCTCCATGGAAGACAGAATCCCACGTTGCCAAAACACATTTCCTGATGTTAATCCCATGACCTACATTTAAAAAAAGAATCATACTGATGTAATATTGAAGTATAAAAATCTGGACTGTAACAGGTCGCTTCATTAATCCTTTCTGACTGCATCTGGAAGCCATGTGCATTATTAAAAAAATCATCTTAATATTCTGGGTACAGCAGATAATTTCTGTAAAAAATAAAAGAACTAATAGTACAACTTTAACAGATGCCTAAAGCCAAATGCTTAAAATAACACTTTTTAAAAAGAAGGGTCTTAAGAGATCTTTGAAGTAGTTCACGAATATTAATAACTCTTGGTACTTCAGGTTTCCTAACTACATCTCTTCTTTTCTGTTTTCCTCTCAGAGAAATTCCCATTTAAGAGCATTTTTACACTTTCTGATAAGAACCAGGCATGGGAAGTTAACTTATTTTAAGAACAAAAATTACAGGTATTTCATGTAAGTTTTCAACAAACTTGTATTTATTAAATCACAAGAAGCCGATACTCTAGGTTTTATTCAAATTTCTCTCTATGCAGTTGGTCCTTCTGAAGAGCAACACATTTAGAGATAACCTCAGCAATTTTATCCAATTAGTCAGTGATGTTTTTGGCTGTCTTCTTTCCTGATCTTACCATTTAGAAAGAATGTAAAAACACTCCAAATCAACCAAAGTAATAAAAACTTAGAATCTGCTTATGCATAAATTTCTATCTACATTTATCAAAAAAAGTCACTGAAAATTGTCACTTTCTGAAGTATCCCCTTATCCAAACCCAAGCAATTCTGCTGTCACATAGTACCAGACATCTCCCTTCAGACTGACAAACAAACCACAGGCAGCACTGAAGGCGAATATATTACTATTAATTAACCAACAGAGAAATGACTAAGCATTTGTTACTAGATGCTTCTATCTGCAGAGCCTTACAGAAAAACAGTTGTTTCTTACTTAAATTGTCATTTTTCATTGCTTCCTTCAACTCTTTTACCATGAGTCTCCAGTTTTTACTGATATTTTCTGTGTTTACCTAAGCAGGGCAGAGCACACACACCACAGGAATACTGCAGTCTTGTTTTAATAATTAATAATTAAAGTAAGACTGCAATATTCCTGTGATGTTACCAAGTAATGCCACAGTATCAGGATATGATCTTTTGAGAAAATGTGTGATCTCTCACGTCTATCAGCTGAATCTATAGGTTTGGGGCAGTTCACAATCCAAGCCAGACAGAGAACATTTTCTCCTGGAGGCCAGAAATGGAAGCACTCAGTTGTAGGAGCAGTTCAGTGTCCCACTGTGACAAACCAGTGACAGAATCATTACACAGCAAATGAAAACACTTTAAACACCTAAACACATATACTTGTTTCTTTTTAATAGAAGTCAACATTAAAACCATGTTTATTCAGGTATAAGTTTTTAATCGACAATTTAAGAACATGCTTATAGAGAATTGCAAACCTATTAAGAAACTTAATTCTTGAGAATTCCCATTAAGTTTCCAAATACTGTCTTTTAGAAGTCACTTCTGGGTAAGCCAATTTTCAAGTAGCCTTCAGTTCATTTTCTGTGATTTAAAAATGCTCAGAAGTCCATAAAAAGATTGATGGATTTCTCTATCAGTATGATGTTCTGCTCAAGCTCTCCCCAAACATTTCCCAGTAGGTGCTGAGGAGAGCCCAGATTGTGACTGGGTCACACTGCACTGAATTCCCAGGCAAATAAATGAATGGGGAGATGCAAAACCTGGCAGAGGCACCCCTTGTTACCAAAATCCTGAAGATTACAATGAAATCCATCAAGTGGATCAGCTGCCCTGTCAGGGATTAAAGTGTAAGAGAACAAGTGGGTTCCAAAAGCCTGGATGGGATTTCTCTCAGTTCTGCCTGCCGACACATCTGGCTTGGAATGATCTTCACCTTGTTAAAAATCATGTGCTAGTTCAACTATTACCATCACAGTGACATCAGCAGGTACATTAAGATCTTCACTACAGTATTTATTACATTAGAGGAGGAAATGGGCTATGTGATCACTTATTTACAACACAAAAAAACCCAGAAACAAAAATAGCAGAATAGAAATGAAAAATACTCATAAAAAAATAAATCAGTGACACTCCGTGCCTGCAGAAGCACAGAAAACGAGCAGAAATCCCCATTATTGTATTTTGTATTTCCATAAATTTTAGCTCCACTATTTTATCAACAGGAGCTGAATCATTCATTTCATTCTACATATGCCAGCTAATAAAGAGTCAACTGAGTCAAAGGAGAATCAGCTGCTTCCTGTCTACACCCTTTTAAAAAACACAACCAACTTCCAGAAAGTCACACTTAGCAACCCTACTTTTTACATCCTTAAAAGTAAAACCATTAAAAACCAAGGCTGAGCAGCCAATCAAATTGGGATATCTCTACTCTTGATCTAAGGGAGACATTTACAGATCTAAAGTGATGTTTTATGGACAACTTTGCTGCAAAGCAATGCTCTTCTGAAAAGCTTTTCCCTTATCTGAGCAGGCAGGCACAGGCTGAGAACCTCACATGCTGCCATGTCTCACTGCACCAAGGCCCTCAGAGCACTAATGAGAAACACTAATGAGAAACACATTGTGTTTCCAGGAGCAGCAAGATAGTCCACATTCTATCAAATCTCAATTGTGCTTCCCCACACGGATCAAGAGTTCCACCCAAAATGCCTTTCGCTGTCAGGATCAAATCCTGAGAGAGCACTTCAGAAACCAAGGATTCTTCTCCCTGCTCTGCCTTAGAACGACTCACAGAAAGCAAGAAAGCTTTTAGTGTATTAAGCTTTTATAAAGTAAAAATAGTAATAAGAAAAATCCAACTGAAGCAACAAAAGTAACCCCATCTTCAAGGCAGGCTGGACTGAGTTGATAACTACCTTCTCACCACAGCTGCTGTCACATCTGCCCCAACAAAAATAGGGGAGTTAAGACATTGGAACAAACCATCTGCTCCTTTGTGCCTCTGCTACACAGACGGTACAAAGCCCCCGAGATCAGCTAAAAGCAAAATATTCATTCTTTACAACTGTGTAAAAGATCTTTATCCAAGCCCAGCTAAAAAACAGAATACATTTAATTCACTGAAATAAGAATTTAGTGTTCAAACAGCACAGTGATCTTCAGTAAGAGATTAACAGAGCACTGTTAGAATAAGTTTAGCTACACCATGAAAAACAGCTGCTTTCCAGCACCAGTCTGAAGATAAGAAGTATTTCAGTGGACCTTAAAGATCAACAAAATATATTATATGCATATAGCAGATAAAGGATACTCAGCAGAGATTAAAATATGGCATTTCTCTAATCTTTTCACCCAAAATAGACCGAGCAATACTTTGTTCTCTAGCCCCAAAATCAACATGCCCCATCTTTAATCAATGTGCAAGCAGCTCCATTAGCTTTGATAGCAATGATTTATGCCCTGAGCAGCTCATTGATTTCTCCCAATTGCTGTATTTTGATGCGTACTGTTTGTACAAAAGAAGGTACAGAAGAACAAGAAAAGCAAGGCTGGGCCTGAAAAGCAGAGTAACACAGGAGACCTTGAATGCATTAGACTGAGAAGTGGTGTTTGGGAACAGACAAGGCAGCAGTGCTCAGTGCTGATAGCAGAGCACAGCCCAGGGCCAGTATCACAGCAGAAAGCACAAAGGTACAGCAGGAAATACTTGCTTTCACCCTTGGACATTCCTCTTCCCAAAGGAGCTGCATTAACTCTCTGAAAACTTCTGGCATTAATCTTGAAGTATCAGTTGCATTCCTGGAGATGGTATCCATCTCATTAGGTGATCAAAATACATTGGAAAACACAATAAATAGGAAAAAAATAATGTAACACCAGGGAAAGAACTGAGAAAGACAACTGAGAACATCAGAAGACAATCCCACCTATTTTATGGAAAAAAATACCTGCAAAGTGGTGCCAAAGCAGCAGCAAGGAAGGTTGGTTGAGCCCTGAAGCTCCTGAGGTTGTGACCTGATCCCAGAGCCGCAGCACAGCCCCTCTGGATGAGCACCAGCACTGGGGGCTGCTCTGGAGCTGCTGAGGGCTCCCTGCACCCTGAACTGCTTCCCAGACCTTCCAGCCCCATAGGCAAGTTCTGTACAAGCTCCCCCATCCTACACCAGCCATGAGCTTCTCAGCAGGAAAAACCACAGCACTTCCTGAAATGCTGAACTTCAGTACTTCCTGAAAGGCCGAAACTTCATCTACTGTCCATGGTTAGAAGAAGAGAAAGGAAGAATTTAAGTCAAATATTGTCCAGAGTGTCTGTGATATTTGAATTTCCACACACAGGAACCCCACTTCCCCAGCACCTCAGGCACCCACTGAAGACCCCACCACTTTGTCAAGATTTACATTTGTTAAGTGGGTCCTGTTCAGTCTTATTTTCTGTGAGCTCTACACAGCATTTTCAGCAGGGAACTTGCACAGTGAGTTTCCAGGCACTGGCCAGATAATATCTGACAGCTGCAGTGAAATGCAGGACTTGGTAACCTGCAGCACAATTAAACTGCCACGAGCATCAAGCAGCCCGTTCCTGATCTTTGTCCAGACACCACCTTTGTTACACAGACAGCAGCCTATCTTCAGAGTTCTGCCACTTCACAGAGAACGTGCAACAGGAATATCAAACATATGTTCCAACAAAGACAGCTCCTTAATTAGTACAGTATCAGCGTATTTGCAGCACCAAAGGTTTCAGCAGACTATCACATCTACTTTGTTTTTCTAGACAAACAGAGAAAATTACCACACCAACCTCCCAACGCATTTCTAGGCTATCTGAAAAACAACAAAAACTCCCAGAGTTTTGGGAACCAAAATGATAAAATGCAAGAGGACCATGAACAGATTTCTTCTTAGCATCTTGAGGCAGGCGTAGGCCTGCTCTGTTTAGCTCTGTTATGTCATTTACTGGAAACAAAACGTAGTAAGTTTTGTATTCTGCAGTTATAACTCATGGTATTTTAGAAAATGAAACCTAAGTTTACATTTTTATTTTCAGATTCAAGCATTGTTACTTTCAACACATACCTTGAACCACTTGGTGTTACCAAGATGTATCAGCTCAAATATTATTTAAATAAAGTTAAACATGACAGAAATTCACACATATGACTAAACCAGACTTTCTGTACTGGGTTTCACCATGAAGATCTTACTAGAAAATATCAGTATTGCACACATACCAAACTAAGAAGTAAGTTCAGGGACTTCTGATCAGTGCTGTTGACGGAGAGAACATTTCTGCCTGGCCTTACAAATTTCACTACTGATAATAACCAAGCATCGACTTGTACGATCTCTGCACCAATAAAAAAGGCACATTTATACCATCTTCTGCATGGTTTTAACTTTGGAGCTTTGACCCACCTCCTCTCCCTCATTTGTTTTGGTACATCCCTCAAATACCTATAAAACTCCAAAGAGTTGGACTGAATATAAAGTGTTTTGTGTGATTTAAGAGATTCAAGTTCTCCAGTTCCAGAAGAAAGCCACGTTTCCCACAGATTACAGAAGGGCAGCAACACCCCGAGCTTGCAAGGCACATCTGGACAGGCCATGTGATCTCCAACAACATCTGTAAGCTCCACATCCTGCCCTGTCACCCTCAGGAGAAGAAATCTGGGAAAAATATCCCACGTTAGCACAGATGTGCCAGTGAGAAAGTCCTTACAGTAAGGAACACCCCATTAATACTGGACATGTGTATTTCTGTTTCCATGGAAGTTAAACTCCAATTTTGAGGCGCACAATTAAAAATTCCTCTGTCAGATCAGTGCTGGAAATTTCAATGTTTCACAAAAATAAATCTAAACCCACTCAGCTTGTCAAATAACTTCATGGTTTTGCAAGTAATTTTAGATAACCTCTATTTATTGACAGATTTTAGTAAATCCTGAAATGGTAGGATAAACACAAAGCACATGTGCCTGAGAAGACTTTTAAGATGGTTCCCTACATCTAACCCAAGCCAGGCAAAAAAGCCAGAAATGCAGCAAGAAAATCGAGATGCACAGAATGAACAGCTCACCCATAACAGTTAAACAGAAACTCTTTTAAGAAAGAAAATAACTGGCATCAGCTGCTGTAATTAAGGTTACTGTAACAGAAGACAAGGCATCCCCTTCCTGTCAGTGAAGGCCAACACCCACAGCTGCCTGTCTCAAAGTCATACAGAAAGCCTTGAAATTTCTTATTTATCCTCTCATCCCCACCACAGTTTGATTTTGTAATGAGGATGAGCCAAATCAACACTGATATCTAAGCTGATAAAATATTCCTGAAACCTACTTTAATACACAGCACGCAGGAGTTTAGATGGAGTTGGATGGAGCTCTGAGTTTTCAGAGAGAAGTATTTTGGTTTTACATTTTTTTTTCCCTTTGCTGAGGGAAAAAAAGAACAAGCTTAAAATAGTGACAAAAATCTATACATAGCTTTGAATATAGGACCACGTTACATAAAGCTACAAAAAATTATCTAATCTATCTAATTACAGATAATTAATATTTTCTTTTTTTGGGGAGTGCTGGCAGGCATTACTGCAGTTTTCGAGAAGACATCAAAAATATTCTCATCTGAAAAAAAATTGATAAACATAACTGGCATGAAATTGTAGGCAAACCTTCTTCAGATCAAGGTAGAAGCACACAGAGAAAAATATTTAACTATCCACAATTCAATTAATCCTTGTAACATCTAGGATGTATCTGTCTTCTAAACAGAGAACCTTTAGAAATTGCAGTGATTTGACAAGCTGATATTCTACCTCCTCAAATTAATATACTTATTTTTAATGAAGCAGTTTCAGGCAAACTACTTACAGAAATGAATTACATTTCACATTAAAATGGCAACCAGATTTTTAATCAGTCTCTTTCCCTTCACTGCATTATTTGGTCCTAGTTTTTCCCTCATCAAGTTCTAAATGCAATCTATGAAAATAACTCCAAGATTTAGCCTATCTTTACCACCTTCAATTACAGAACTACCTTAGAGCTTGTCTCCTTTAAGCTCCCTCAGATCACCTTCCTCAGGTCTTCAGCCTCATTTTCACTTATCCATTATTAGGATTCCAAAATAGACACAGCACAGGAAGATCAAATTTTAACCCTTCAGTCCCACCAAATGCAGAAATAACCGTAGGTCTTCCCTTCATGACAAAAATACCTTATTTTCAACAATTTTTAATTACCATGGAGTATCTGACAGAGAGAACGCATTCATTAATCCATAGCCAGGTCTCCAAAATGCCTGCAACACCTTCTAAAGTATTCCAATTTTAAACCTGGTGGAGTTATTTTATTGGATTTTAACAAGACCTAAATCCAGCAATATCTCAACATTTGCTTTTAAACTGCTTTCTCAAGCCCTTATTCCTGTCCTGTTACACTCCCCTCCACCCCCAAACATCAATAACCAGCTCAATATGTAACATCTGGATGTATCCTTATTTTCTGCCACTTTAGGCCAGTGCTGAAAATCCTGGAGAGAATTTAGAAGTCATTATTTCCAAGGCTCCTTACAAACTGCACTTCCCTAATGTCCCCAAAAAAGTGTATGTTTTTGGCTAACACATAAAAAAATTCCCATGTAGGCATCTAATTGCAGCACCCCCACTAAAACTGAGTGTAAGATATACATAGCAAGCAACACCACATCTTGGCTGCTTCCAGATGGCACCAGGAATATTGTCATTACTCCCTAGCTGGGTTCAAGACAGAAAATTCCTGCATTTCCAAGAATATCCTGGGCAAGGCAAACATCACCCCCTGTAACCAGTACACTCAAACCCTCCACACAGGCACAAATATTCCATTATATTTTAAGAGACTAACAAATCATAACATATTCTACAAGACTCTAATAAATGCAGTGGACAAGTATTAATATATTCATACATTAATTCATTCGTATTTAATACAAATCAATACTCTTTACAAAATATTCATTGCAAAGAACTCATTTTAGAAGGTCAGCTGTTAAAAAAAGAGGCCAAGAAGATCTGATTTTTAGGTTCATAAAATTATTTTTAAGTGTGTATTTCTATTCCAAGGCTAACCATCCCCTTTCACTCTACTCAGAAATTCTTTTCTGCTTTAATAGAAAAGCAGTATTCTGCCTCAAAACCTATCTTGGAGTACCCATATTCTTGTACTAGGAAGCCTTCCACAGTAATTTACATTGATTATTTTGGTATCTCAAGTAAAGGTACTGCTCATAGCCAGCTCAAAGCTTTTAAAAACCTCTTAATGTTCTGCTCAACTACCAGTTGGCTCAAGTATCTATGGATTCTGCATATATTTCTGTTTGGTGAAAAACAAATCCACACTCACAAAATCCCCAGCACACTGGACACCCTGTGAAGAAATAATAAATTGAGACACTATGTTAAATAGAAACATAGGGGCTTGGGGGTATTTTTGTTTTTTATCATGACCTTGGCTAATACTAGTTCCAACTTTATCAGTGGGGAGAAAAAAAACATTTTGAATGGAGTATGTATTCTTTTCATTTTCAGTCTGCACTTGAAGCAACCAAGAGACTCCCTTCAAAAAATGTCCACTTTATCTTCAGTCACATGCTTAAGAAACATTTCATTAATGCAAGCAAGCTGCTTTCAAGGTTATATTTTTTTCTGCCACATAACCAGTAAAATCCTGTAAAAGAAAAAAAAAAGGCCCCATCTAAAATTCTGGCATGACCACAGGCATTAGAGACTCCAAGGACAACTCACCTAAGTGTAATTCAACCACTGGAATGCCCAATTTCCCATTTCAACTTGGTGGTGACAAAGCAGCGCTAAATGCAATTCCTGAGACAATACGGTGTGCCATATGGCTAAAACTGGATATTAAAATTGAGAATATCAATTACCAATCCACTAATGCTGAGAGCCAAAATCCATGGACAGTAAGAATTTAATCCAATTCAGTGCCTAGAACATGAGCTGAGCCTGGCGTAGAGGAGACAAATCTACCGCTGGTTTCACAGAGCGCAAACAACTCCAATTTTTTATTGCAGTAACTACAAAACCAGCTGAACCCAACACTTGCTTAACATCCCCAACCACAGCTCCAGGCCTGGTAGGAATCTACAAAAACAACAAAAGTTTCAGATGAATTGGCATCTGGTTTCACAGGGATTGAGAAATCATAACTAAGTTACTATTTAAGAAGAAGCAGTTTAGTTGTTTTCCACATGACCAAATCGAAGCCTCCAAAGCACCAGGAAGTTACACAGTGCAGCCAACATCTTGCTTCATTTCAGGAAAAGGCATCCTCCAAACACAATATGTATTTCTACTATCATTAAAGGACCTTGAAATTGCGTTAGTTGAAGGATTTTTTCATTCTAAGTAAACTAGTTTAATGATTCAAGTTTTAAAATTTTTAATAGCTGTGGAGTGTTTCTTCTGGGATGATATTAAGAATAAAGCTACACAAAATCCTATCCACTCCCTCATTACCCAGAACTTCATTGATTACTTACACAGGAATTCTCATTAAGTCCAAATACAGCATCTCCACATTTCCATGAGGCATAGAGGTGATTTAAAAACTGTTCTGCTAAGATTTCCTGTGGAATTTTAATTTACCATGTTGTCAAAAATTTCATGCTAGGATGCCTGCTACATACTGACTTAGCAGCTGCAAGGACTCAACAAGGATAAATGTAATTTATCTTACCCAAAACAGAATCTCACTTCACTCTGCTCCTTTCTGATCCTATGCTAAAAGGCCAAAGTAGTAGTAACAAAAAAATTGCACAAGTAATTTCAGGTTTAACAGGACATTAACATTAAATGGAACTAAGTTTATTGGACAGTATTCTTAATTAAAAAAAATATGTTCTTGAAACACCAGTGGAGTAAAATGCACTCAACTACTTTCAGGTTTTTTTTTTTTAATTAAAAAAAAAAATCAGCACCACAAGCCTCAACTGAAAATCAGCTCTGCTGCTTCCCAGCTTCCTTCTGTATGAGCTACAGCTGGGTTACTACAATAAACTAACAAACAACAGATTATACATTAAGTAATAGATAAACAGTACTAAAATGTTTGATATTATCAAAGGTTTGGAGGTCACTTGAATACAGGAGACATAACAAGCATTTCTTATTTTTCTTGCTGGGAAGTGTATTGTTTTAAGCCCGAGTCCAGTATATCAAATATTAACCAAGCTATTTTATTTAGGCTACCGAAGTTAAAGAGTTAGGCACTATAGTGAAACATCACAGGAATTACAAATCAAAAGTCCATTTTTCCTAAAAGATCCTAAAAAACACACGTAAAAGGCTTTAGAAATTTGCAATGTCGTTTTGAAACAGACTACTCAGACACAGAGCTATTTAACATCCCCCAAGCCTTTCTTATTCTTGCCCATTAAAAGAACTGTTATCTGGAGGATGGCAGTAATTCTGGGTCAGCAGCAGTCTTAAAAATTGTGAGTGTTCTGAAGCAGACAGGAGACTCTTTTGTGTCACAGAAAGACACCTGTCTGCACAGGCTCTGATCTGATGATTACCTGACCAGCAGAGACCCACGGCCCAGCAGTCTTTGTATACTCTATGTTTAAAAAACGGTTTTTAGCAACAGGCTTAATAAAAGCCAGGGACATTTTGGTGATGTTAAAGCAGGCACTGCAAGGTAAAAACGAAAATTGTGTCACCCCTTTATTCAGTTAAGAGCCTATGTGAACATTTCAATAAAACTATTTACTCCTCCCACCTAGTTCCTATCTGGAGGAGCTCACAAAAATTAAGAAAAAAACCCCACAGATTTCTCACAGCAATCTTCCAAATGCTCCTCCTACCCCCACCCCAGAAGAGAAGAAAGCAAAGAGAACGAGAAAGTAAATCTAAAACACAATTACGAAATAAGATCTAGTTTGGCAAAGCTGGGGTGAGGAGGAGTTGAAAAATGAGAGCTGCCTTGCTGCAAACGCCATCTTGTTGCAGCTACTGGGCCCAGGCACAGAGAGATCCATTCATTCACAGCAAAAAGAAAATCAAACACACACCCTGGCTAATCTGCAGCCACCAAAACAACTACACTATTATCACCCCTTCTCCTTCTCCTCTCCTCAAGCACAGAAGGCAGAGAAATAAACCCGGATCCATCACATTTAGGGACGGATTTGGGTATTCACATATCATCTTCGTTTCCTCACACGTATTTCACATACACATCGACAGCATTTTGCCTTGATTCACATCCTCGTGTCCAGATCAGCTTAAAATACAGGTAAACCCCCCACGATTAGGTGCAGATATCCTACAGCAGCAAAATGTTAAATTTTTCAGTCTTAAATCACCTCTCTAAGTTGAGCCAACTATTCTCAAAAGCTGTTTCAATAATCACTTAAGCCTTACATTTACAGTCCTTTCCTCCTATTTCCTCCTGTGGAGACAATACATAATAACGTGGCAGTCGGCACATCCTAGAAAGGATGCCTGGCTTAAAACGAGTCCCAGCCATGACTTTGTTACAGAATAATGAAATATCACATTCGTTAAAATTTCAGCTCATCTTCAGGAATGATAAATCGACGTCTTACAACAACCTCTACATCATTCTGATTTTCTTCTAGACAAGATTTTTTTGTTAATAAAACGCCTCATCTCTTTCATATTTACATGCAAGGCTTTACACATCTTCATTCCCTACAAAGCTGTAGGATTAAAAATCCTACACGTTCAATACCCCTTGCACGGATAAAAAAAAAAAAAGCTGAAATCCTTCGGATAAAAAGCTGGGAATTGAAGTAATATTTTAAACAACATTTCCAGGGAGAAAACTCCATCTTTCTATTGTAGCGAACACCCTCCATGATCTTCGTTATCGCTGCTACGGGCACACAAAAATATGCAGCACCGTAATACATGGGGGAACAAATATGCGGTTTGAATCCATCCTCGGTTCCGGTTCTAACGAGAACAAAACCTTCCCTACCCCTCCCTCGCCCAGCACACCCAGCATGAGCCCCATCTGCGAGCCCTCGGCTGGCTGGGGGTGCTGGAAGCAGCCTTACCCTGTTTGTCTCACCCCCGGCTCCTCTTAATCAGTTTTCCACCATTACAGCAGCCACACCATTGCTTTTTTTTTTTCCCTTGAATCTCTCTCCAAATATTCCCTCTGCCGGCTGGATCGCTCGGGGAACTCGTCTTTTGAGGCTAAAGACAAGACCCCAAAACCGTCTAGCAGAGACCACTACAGCGTAATTATAATTAAAAATGGAACCCCGCAAGATCCGAGGTCTCCTCCCTTTTCGCCTGGAAGCCTTCGAGAGGGAATCAGTCCCACCCCCACCTTTTTCCCCTCCTCCTCCTCCAGCTACAAACACACTTCTTTTTTAGGGGAAGCTGGAGCCCCGAGGAGGTGGGAAGCGCGGGGGA